>CM065170.1:605000-905000 GCA_033026295.1 Channa striata
AAGTTAACGTTAAAATTCAGCTTGGCAGCAATAAGGACGTATTTGAAACATGATTTAAAAGAGTTCATCGTGTCCGGAGGCCGAAAAGGGACACAGGCAGTTAAATTTTAATTATTCCAAATGAATGAAAAAAGAAATGTGCAGCATTTACATTTATTTATATCGACAGTAATAATTTCACTTTTCTCTCTCTATTTATTCATTTCATGTGTAACCATGGAGATCCTGTTGAAAGAGCTCAGCCCACCCCCATCATGACAATTATGATGCCGCGTGACCCAGGACCAGGTCACAACATGGAAAGAGATCAAACTGGACTTTATTTCTTCGGAACATTTCCACGGTTCAGTCTGAAGCAGCAAGACGTCGCTGGGAGATGTAGGAGATGAAGTTAGTTCAGAGGCAGCAGGGGAGATTGGGAATATGTAATTGTGTCTGTGTCTGTGCTGATGCTGAGCATGAAAACAATGTGCAGAGGTCTGATCAGGGTGGTTCCATTGGACCTGTAAACCTACTGAGCTGTGTGTGGACTGGTTGTGTTATCGGCCTTTGTGCGTCATTGCTGATGTTGCACTCGATCTTCTGTAACGTGCAGGTGTCAGGGAGACGCTATGAACACGCAGGATGCTTAAACGTATATATAGTCGTTTGTTTATTGGCGCAGTTTACGTGTGTCTGTCAAGACTGTGCAGTTCCTGTCCGAACCTCTAACGTACACGCTTTCTACGATATTTCACTGTGAATCAGGAAACAACGTGTCCAGCAAACGTTTATTTCAACACAGTTTCAACGTATTTTAAGTGCTCACTTGAAGCGCTTACGCCTTCACCTCTTTATGTGGATCAGCTTCTTCTCAGACATTCCCGCTGTGTGTCCGTGTCCTCAGCTCCATTATAAAAGGGAGAACGACAAACGAAACATGTAAAAGTTATGTATGAACTAGCAGGCAGCAGCTTCTGTGTATGTGTGTGTCAGACAGCAGTTCCTGCTGAACCCAGATCACATTTCTGTTTGTTTTTCCTTCCTGTTTCACAGCAGCATGGGGTCAAAGGTCGATGAGGAGCTGGGAGGAGTTCAAGGCCACCGGGTGAGAGCAGAGAAAAAGAAACGGCGGAGGCTTAAAACCTGACAGGAGTTTAGTTTGTCTGTCTGGGGGATTTCAAAATAAAACTGCTGTGTGGCCCGAACTCCACTTTACTCCTCACGCACAAACAAACACACTGAAGGGCCAGAGGTCACAATCTAGGAAGCTAAGGACCTCTCTGGGTTGATAGTGAAGGAGCTTTTGTAAGAACAGGGCCGGCTCTTCCCTGCCCCTGTGGTCTCCAACTCAAAGTCTCGTTTGGCGAGACACACAGACCCAAAGTGACGCCGCTCTGCCAAATGAAAACCAAAACATCGGAAGGACTTACTTCCTCAAAATCATGTGGCTTAAACTTCAGATTTGCTGACTCTCCTGTTTAGTTCTTCCACCACAGAAGAAGAAAAGTCTCCAGGTAAACGTCCAGGTGCATCGACACACTGGCAGTCAGACGCTAATTAGCTGCAGCAGGTGGATCCATATCTCTCTGGCTCAGCGAGGAGTTCCCAAAAGGCTTCCGTGTGCAGACGGAGGTCTTCCTCTCACTCCTCAGCAGCTGATTAAACGAAGCAGCGATCGGCCGACAAGCTCTAATTAGTGGAGACAAACAAGCCGAAGGGAGACAAATGTTTTCAGACGCCGCTGGATGTTTAAAGCTGAATGTTTGTCCAGAACAAATCCGTTTATTTGTTTCTGTGTCTGCCATCGATCCTGACCAGCAGCAAACAGGGAAACAGTGAAGTGATCAGGACTCAGCCACAGCAGAGGCGGCTGAATTCTCCAACTCAAGGCCATAAATCAAGTCCAGACTGAATTGATCAGATTAATGGAGTTTAGCATCACAGAGCTCCGTCTGTTTAGTTTAACAAACGGAAACTCTCTCATCGTCTGCCTTTCTCCTCAGGTTTTCTGACCCACGCTGATGGAAACACTTTGGTCGTGTCTTTGCAGGTGGAGATGGGCGGAGCAGTTTCCCCTGAAGGACTCATGGTTCTGGTGGTACTTCTCCCATTTATTAACCATCCACCCCTGAAACCACAGCTAATTTCACGACAAATTTGATTATAAAGTGTCTTTTCCGTTTGAATCATGGCTGGTCCCCCTCTGGGGCTGCGACAGGGATCCTAAACCCCTGTGGAGCATAAATCACTAACAGCCTCCATCTTTTACCTGTAATGCATTTCTGGGTTTAGATACGCCCCACATGAGTGGAGAACCTTCATGTGAACTGATGAACCTTGAACCGATCCAGGGGTGTTGGAATGAGGGTTTAGGTCAGAGTCAGTCGGGCTCAGAGTTTGTCACAGTGAGCGCAGACCACAAGCTGGAGACAGGTGGAGGTGGAGGTTCTGGAAGAGCTCACAGGATCTGTTCCTAAGTCTGCAGGGCGTTTTCACTGTCACCTTGTTTGGTCCAACTGAACTGAACTCGGCTTTCACCCTTTGGGTGGGTCTGGACACACTGTCTACACTTGGTACAGACCAAAAGAACCGCACCCAGACCGCTCACTGGTTGCATCGTGCGAGTGCTGTAGTGGGTGAAGCTCTGCTTGCAGCATTAGGAGGATTAAAAACTTATTAAACGGGTGGGTGCAGCATTTTAGCTCCTCACCGTGATGATTCCTGTGAAGCCGTCAGGTTGACCTGCCGGAATCCTCCGACTCTGAGCTTTTAGTCCTGCTGCGTTCAGCTCCATGATCAGGATCAGAATGCAGAGCAGGTTCACCTGTGAAGAAGCTGCTTGATAATCATTGATTGTGTCTCTTCTTGCATGAGTTAATTTGGGACGCCGCACATTTGCATTCGATCCGAGAGAATTCAGCCGCCGACCATCAAATCTCAGGTCTGCTGTCGGCTCTAATCTGTGCGGAGGGGATTGATGCAACATGTTGCTGCTTCCTGTGCGGAGGGCGTCCAGCTGCGCCCACAGTGATGCAGACAGACGCCACAAGCTGAAACTCGGCACTCACACAGCACTTTTCTAACTGTTGGTGCTTTACGGTGTTTCTCATTCACACACACCGATGCCGGGCAGAATTCAGGAAGTGCTTTTGCATTTGAGACAATTTGAGTGTGAGTCACATTTAGAGCGACACACACAAATTCATATGGTTAAAGGAAACGATTCCAAACATTATGACATAAACACATTCCACTGAAACCAAAGAGGGCGAACATCCAGGAAAACCAGACGTAACCAATGACTTGAAAAAAAAAGAGTTTTTGGAAAAAACAAGTCATTTTTTCCAAATCCTAATGATACTGACACGAGCAGGAGACGTGAAAAGAAGGTCACTCTCCGTTTTGATCACGAAGCCTGTAACAAGGTGAGTAGAAAAAGTCTCATCTCCACTTCTACTCCAACACTTCTACTGAGGCTCTTTGAAGATTTTCCGACCTTTGACCTTTGTGCTGTTACATCGAGGTGTGAATCTGCGCAGCAGGAACTAAAATCCAACGGTTATTATTTGGAGAAACTGCTGCGTAACGTGTGATGGATGTAGAGGCGACAGAATATTCAGTAACACGTCGCAACAACTAAATAAGGAAATCACGTCGAGCTGCTGAATAAACCCCGTTCACTGCTACTTTCTGCAGGTTGGAGCAGACAAACCAACAACATTTTATATTTTGGTGTAAAAGAAATTCTCCAGAACAGCCACATGTGCTGACACCCCCCCACATCGTGTTTGTGTCTGGACCGTGTGAGTTGAATCGATGGGCTCTGCCGTCGGTTCTTTTAAAAATGTCGATCCCCGTGAACCCGCTGACACCGGCTCCCCCTCCCCTGCTGCTGCTGCTGCCGCAGCCCCGAGCGAACGAGGGGGGCGAGCAACCAAGTGTGACAGAGAAATGAACTGAGGAGGTGGGGGAGTGTGTGTGCTGCATACTGATTGACTGTCTGTGAGGAAGCAGAGAGAATTTTCTCGCAGCTGATTGGTCGGCGGCCCGTCTGCAGCAGCACAAACGCTCTCAGACTCTTTCACCTGTTCTGCAAAATCTGAATCCTCGTTCTGCTTCACTGCAACACGCAGATGGAGCAGCAGAGCCGAGGCTGACTCTCAACAAACACACGATCTGCTGTTCACCGGGGAAAGCAGGCAGCTCGTCTTCAAGGCTTTTCCTCCTCGATTCAAACGCGGATTCATTCCCCGGCCACATGTGTCCCAACAGCTGCTTTTATCACCAGCAAAAAATAAAATGTGACACAATCTCTTGACCGACACACTGACACTCTCACGCCACCTTTCCTTTCACACCATGGAACAGAGAGGCTGACTGGGGCTGACGGTGATGGATTATGGATCAGAGGGAGCCTCATGGAAAACCTCACAGAGATGCAAACAGGAAACGCAGATTTGAACGTATTGGTCACCGTGTTCCAATTACACTGACTGTGAATGATGCAACAGATCCAAGATTTCCTGATCTTCAGTGTTTCTTTGGTTTCGACTGTCAGCTGTGCGACTGTAAAAAGCAACACACACTGATTCATTCATTTGTCCGTTGTGTGTTTTCTCTGCTGGGACACAGACAGGAATAATGAGCAGCCTCCACGTTGTGCTGACTCTGCTCCTCCCATGATAATCTCCGAGCTGTTTGTTTCCGTGTTTAGTCCAAGGTGAGGAGGATCGATCGTGAGGGGAGACGGATGAGGGCTCATCTCTGACCTTTAGCTGATAGTGAAGATGGGAAACTGAAGCTGGAAGTTGCTGCATTCCGGCGTCCTGGGCTTCCTCTGTGATCTGTGTGCTGCAGCTGTGCATTCGCTGCATGTTTCAAGGGACACACTCGGGCAGGACTGTGGGTAATAACACAGAGAGTCTGTCCCAGCCATCCGTCCTCATCAGGTCTGCACCCTCACACTGCGGGGGGGCAGCCGGGCGGGTGTCATGCCGCCATGCTCTCTCAGGGGGATTCAATTTTAGCAGATTTCTCCAGCGAGGCTCATTGGGTCTCAGGGGAAATAAGGTGCAGTTACATCCTCAGACTGAGAGACGCAGCAGTCGTGTCCACGGGGCCCAGCTGAGGGACGTGTGCACCCCCTGGGACTGTGGGCCACGCTGAGACAGAGTCTGCTGCAGTTTGTGAGCGGCCGAGCAGATATGAAGACGCCGGATTTAGGAGCAGAGAGAAAAACTGTCCTGCTCAGATTTACCAAAAAGACACAAATCGTCCACAAAGACCGTTCGGTTCTCTACAGCGTCACATCTAATCAGGGGCCTCCTCCTTCCGCAGAGTCAAACTGTATGAAATGTAATAAAAGACTTTCAACTTTTTCCAAAAGATTAATCAAGAGTTTGTTTTTAATGTGACCTCGACTAAAAAAAGGCAAAAAAGACGTGGATTTCCTGTGGCGTGGGACTACGTTCACAGGTCCAACATGGCCGACATTCAGGTGTCATGTGAGCTGATGTTGTCCCGTGAAAACGCTGCGACTGGTTCATGTGGACCGAACAGACGACCAGTCTCCGCAGCAGGACACAGCAGAACTGTCTCAGCAGGATCTGAACCATCTGCTGGACCTGAATTCTTCCCTTCACTCTGCTGCTGCTCTTCCTCCTCGTCCTTCTCTCACTCTGCAGCAGTCGGTCTGCCTCTGCTGCCCCCTGCTGATGAAGACCAGGACGTACAGGTCGACGGAACACATCTGGACTTCAGCAGCTGCAGCGCTGATTTCTTCCACAGGTTCTTCTTCCTGAACCGCACGAAAGCAGCTGTTCAAAGTCAAATCAAAGTTTACTTTAAGTAATAAAGGTAAAATTACTCATGCTGCACAATGGCTCATGTAGAAGAACACATGACGTTATTGGATGTAATAATGATCATTGTTGATCTTTTTAATGTTGCAGCTGGTGCAACTGCATCATCATTGACAATATTTTTATTTGTTCATTTTATTAGACTGAATCTGCATCTCACAGCCTGAGGAGTAAATAACGATCATGTCAGGACAGTTTGTTGATGGCCATGGTGTCATTAGCAGAGGGAAGGCGGGTCTTATTTTACTCTCTGTACTTATGATCAGACCTTACAGACATAAAGCAGGTCAAGTCAAACCCTGCAGGTCCACACCTCACTGTTAAATACACTCAGGCCTGAAAGACACACACAGACGTCGTCCATCGTCCTCTAAAAACCAACACTGTAGTTTATTTGTAAGAGCGGCGTAAAAAGACATGAAGATCAAAAAACCACCACATTTTTATTTCAACCGCTTTAACCCGCGGTTTCCAGCTGTTACACCAGCCGCTCCCGTCCCTCACAGATTCAAATATTGGATCTGATGAGTTTAATCCGGCTTTACAATTGCTCTTTAGAATGTTTGTGTTTGTGTTAGAATGTTTCATCAGACGTTTCTGAAGAAGGTGAAGGTGGAGATGTCAGTGCAGGCTCTGAATGTTATCACCTATTCATTTCCATTTTCACAGGTTTAACAACCGTTCAGCCGCCGTCATCAGAAGAGTCTTTGAGGATTTTGGAAAACCCTTCAAAACAGGATCGTGAACTTTTCCAAACAGGTTTTGGAAGTTCGACAGCAGCACATCAGTCCAGGTTTTTGCTCTTGTCTGGCTGCTAGAAACTAATAATGCAGGTGGTTGTAATGTTGTGGCTTATCAGTGCATACACGTAGTGCATTTGGAACCAGACTAACGGAAAACTTGCTGGTTCAGCCAGCGGTCACAGCTCCCCTGACATGCTCCTGCTTCACCTGCACACCTGTTGTCACTGCTCCAGGAAATACCCTGCACCTGCAACGGTTCTCCTCGATTCACTGACACAGCTGCAGGTTCAGCAAACGAGTCGAAACTTTGTGGATCACCTGTTCAAAAGCTTAAATCCACCCCAGTAAACTCAAAAATCATTCAATGTCTGTCTGTCTGTCTGTCTGTCCGTCTGTCCGTCTGTCTGTCTGTCTGTCTGTCTGTCTGTCTGTCTGTCTGTCTGTCTGTCTGTCTGTCTGTCTGTCTGTTAGTGTTCACACGCTCCTTGGAGAATCACAGAGGTGCAGATTTCTCTGTGTCTATCTTGTTACTTTTGAATAAAAACACCATAAAACACAGTTTTTGTGTTTTATTGTTGCACCACAGACTCATGACGGTTCGTGTTTCTGTGATCAGAACAAGCTCCGAGCTGAGTCTCACAGTTTGGCCACTGCCACGTGCTGATTGGTTGGAGCTGCTTTTGCGGGTCGACCCCATAGCCGCAGACGACTGACGCCTCCGTCCGGGGCGATGATAAGACGAACGTGACTGACAGGTCGGCTCAGAGTCAGCTCCGCCCCACTGTAGTGGTGTCTGTGGTGAGGACGAAGCTGCAGGACAAAGAGGACGACGCCGGTGAGAACTGGGCTGTGTGACCAGAGTGTGATGATGGGTGTAGGTGGTTCAAACCTACTTTCTGTGGGGGAAGAAGAACCTGCCATTTCCCAGAATTCCACCTGCTTCTGATGCACTGAGCTTCCCCCTCGGGTGTCAGAGTGCACGCCTCGATCCTGCAGGAGTCGGGAAAGTTTCCTGGATAAGAAAACACCAGGTTAGAGGTGGAGACGTTTCTTTTATCCTGCACTTTTCCATCGGACAGAAGCAGATGAGCGTCAACCTTTGAAATGGTTGGTATCAACCTCGATCCTGCTGATCACTCCAGGGTGACTGAGACGAAACACCGCCCATTCCCAGCCAGGGACCTGCAAGATCCCCTGCTTGTCTGCCTGCAAGAAAACCAGCAGGGAGACACTGATCAGCTTGAGGACAGTGCTACCACCTTTACAGAAGTCCTTGTATCAGTGTTTGAACCTTGAGTTTCTTGGGTCGGTCCAGTCTGCGAGCCGTTTCCCACCCATCAGCCATGTTGGCAGCTCGACCAGGACCTGCAAACACAACACACCAGTGTCCCCAATGAGACCAGTCCAGCCACACTCAGCTGGGACCCCAGTGACAGAGACTGACTCCACATGAGGTCATTGATCAAGACTAAGTGTCTTGTTGTCCAGATCCTCTCTACCAATCATATTGCGTGGATGTCCGAAGTGGGCATCGCTGTAGCCCAGGCAGACTCCCCCATTGGTCAGAGCCACGAGGTCGATGTCCTGATTAGTGGAAACAGAGGACCAGTCTCTCTGCCCGATGCCGTACACTCGCAGTCTGGCTATGCCGCCATCTGAAGAGGAATACAGCTGTTGGATGATATGCTATGGGATGCATCATTAATTTACTCTGTGTGTGTGTGTGTTTACCAGGATACATGTTGAGGCGCAGGTGTGTGAATCTGTGCTTGAAGCTGATCTTGAAGTAGTTGTGGCAGCAGTCCGAGTATCCTGGCTTCAGCTCCGACACACTCACCAGCTCCAGCCACGCGTCCGAACCCAGCTGTCAATCAAACCACAGCTGTCACTTTGCAAAGATCGCTGTGTGTTTGTCGTAAGGATCACCAGTGTTACCATGGTGACCGTCTCACTGACATGCGACTATAGTGATCAGATGCGCCCTGGTGGACAGAACCTACGATTGGTCTTATATCAGCGTTACCTTGGCAACAGCAGCCATCTGACTGTCTGAGGCGGCCATGCCGGTTCGGTCTCCTTCCAGCGTGAAGGTGGGGGCGGGGTCTGGTGATAAACGCATGCAGCACGTGTCTGAGTATGTGGACAGCATGTCAACGTACATTTGCCTTAGTCTAACACCAAAAAGTCAAAGGTTTCACTTTTTTACAATATGTAAATTTCGAATCTCTTTTCGAAAACACTTATTGGAGCTGTGTTTTATTCGTTATTACACTGTGGTTTGCTCCACATCATGAGCCCAGTGAAAAAAGACAAAGGTCAAAACTCGCTCTGGACAAACAGAACAAATATAAGACAGAGAGGCTGGTACCCAGACAGGAAGCCTGGATGGAGACGTGAGGCGAGTGGTTTCCTGTGAAGAAGGATGTGTCAATATCGAAACCGTAGATCAGTCCAGGGACTCCCAGCTCGATGATGCACCAGTCGTGACCTT
The DNA here is from genome assembly GCA_033026295.1 of Channa striata. NCBI lineage: Eukaryota > Metazoa > Chordata > Actinopteri > Anabantiformes > Channidae > Channa > Channa striata. The sequence goes on from CM065170.1 coordinate 614,078, forward strand.
CCGCAGAAAGAAACACGAATAAATCCTCACACTAAACTGCAGTAGTGAAGACACGTGTGTTCTTTGTTTGACTTGCAGATACAGACCAGGGGTTCTCCTCCTCCTCGTCTCCCATCCGTCCATCCACTTTCCAAACTCAGTGAAGGCAGACGGGATGAACTGTGGCGGACCTCTCTGCACACAGTCAGCACACCCAGAATTTGAGCCTTATCTTTAGTGGGAACCTGCACCACCAAAACCAAAGTACTGTCCCGGTCATGATTCAACCCCTCATCTCCACTTCCTCTCCTGGACTTTTATTTTGTTGCCTGTTTTCTCCACGTCCTGTTCCTGCTCCATAGTGAACTCTGCCAACTTCACCACCAATCACAGGCCTTGACTGGTTTCACCTGTTCCCCCTGCCTCTTTATACCTGGCCTTCACCACAGTTCTGCCAGATCGTTTCTCTTCATGGCTGCTCTACAGGGAACTTTCCAGCGATTCATGTGCTGTGTTTTGACCTTGGAGCCTGTTCACCTGTCTACAGGTAAACCTGCCTGTTAAGTTAGTGCTTGTATGCTAACCTGGATGTTCAGACTCACCGGTTGAGCCTGCAACACACCTGCTACCTGTCTGTTTATCTGGCTGCTGGCTTATTGTGTTGCCTGGCTCCCGGATCCATACCTGAACCCTGGACTCTCCTTCTGTCCCCACCTGTAGCCTGCCACTCATCTTTGGTTCATAGTAACCTGCTCCCCACCCCCACCTCACCTCTCTCCTGGTTCCCCACTCTATCTGGCTTCTGAAACAGACTCCACAACTTCCTGTCAATCAATAAACCTTCTCGATCTTCGTCCGGTGGCCTGTACTTCTGGGTCCTTATACGACATTCTGACAGTCCCAGAATATATATCTCAAAATGTGCACAGTAAATCACATGAACTGGTCAGCCAGTTGTGATGTAGAGAGACAGCAGCTGCTTGTGTCCTGTCACTTCCAACTGTTAAGACAAATTTATAATTTTTATTTATGTATTAAACTTAATACTGAAATGCTGCTGAAAATACAAAATTACAATTTCCAATAACAAAAATGGTTAAATCAATGCAAAGAAACACGCAAATGAGAAGAAATCAACGGGAAGGGAAATGTCAGAGGGATGCTGCTGCGATATGGCCCAACAATCATGTCCGGGTGGACAGTTAAACGTCTGGGACATGAAGGGGGAACAGGAGGAGGAGACAGACAATAATTAACCAGAGGGGAGCTGCAGGTCCGTTTGCTCAGCGTTTGCTCAATGTGTGCTTAATCCTGGACTTTATGTGCAGGTTTAAACCTTGTGCACACCCTGCATACTGCTTTATGAACATCTTGCCTTGGGCCCCCGTAGCGCTGGCACAGGAAGTGGAAGCCGATCTACGTTTGGATCCTGACACTGATGAACATCTAGGTAAAATCCAAACCTGATGAAGTTGTGTTTGCAATCTAGATGTGTCACCTTTGAGCTCTTGGTGAGAGCTCACAGATAATGGCTGCACAACAAAACCAGACTAATCCTTTCCCCTGAAGTCAACGTGTTCTTGTTTTCACGTGTAGTTTGTTGTACCTTCAGCAGGTTGGCGGCAGGAGCGAACCATTCGTCTGTGGCAAAAATCACCTGGAAGAGCAACAAGCTGTCACTTTCCAACACGTCACTGTTACTGTGTAAATGATCAGCAGCATTTGATGAGTTTTCTGCATGTTGGTCAGATTTTAAATCATTTGTGACAGAAAACCACGTGTACGTAAAAACTCAACTGCAAATCTCCGAATTAAAGATGTCAAATCAAGACTTGCACAGCGTCGTTAGGCTCTGCTTGTCTGTAGTTAATGATTCTTAGTGACTGTGTCCCCGTCTCTGTGTGTGACTCACCTTCCCGCCGACCGTCTCACAGGCCAGATCGTTAAACTGCAGGAAGTCTACCTCTGCTGCCGCTCTTCCTGCTGCTTTGCTCTCCGACATCAGCGCTTTTTAATCGAGTTTCTCCTCAAGCATGAACAGAAAAAGTCGAAGGTGTTGAAGCCTGTGCTGTTGAATCGCGAGGAGTCGGAGAGCCGGCTTCTGTCCTGCAGGACAAAGTTCGGTTTGAGTCGAGGTCACTGACATGCCTCTGTGACAGGCTGTGATCCAGTCGTTTACCCCTGTAATAACAGTTTATGATTTCAACAACACGGGCGGATGTAAAAACAAAGACAACACACACAATCAGACTCAGTGCTTTTAATGGAAAAACAAGAGGCCCATGTGGCAAACCGGGGATGATGGATGGTGTAGACTCCCCTGCTGCTGTGAAAGGGTTAAGATCTCACTTCCTGGTTGCAGCTGTTTGTGCTTCCATTTCATCCCTGATGTGACGCAGCTGTTTTCTCCGTGTGAATCTTTGGTAAGTGGCTGTTCCCGGCAGGTGAGTGACTCTCAGCTGATGTCTGACCTCAGTCCCAGTGTGATGGACGCAGCAGGCGTTTGTGTGGGACAAGCTGCTGTTTGTGTTCACAGTTAGCCACCGTGATCAGGATCTGAATGTGCTCTAACCACAAGGGAAGAGCTGCGGGAGTAGCAACAAGCTTTGTGCCCGACCCCCGACCATATGTCACTTTCTCTCTGTATGTTTTGTGTGGCTGTTTTTGAGTAAGAGTGAGTGCTCTCGTTCATGTAGATCTGTGTGACATGTACGGGCCCTGTCTGATTGGCTGACAGCTGATTGATCCAGCCTGCACTTCCACCCGTTACAAAAGCCTGGTCCCCATAAGGTAGGTAGGCTTTCATGGAAGCGTCAACCGTTCTGTCCTCAGCCCCCAAATATTTTTTTTGTATTTTGGAATATTAGGGTTTGGGTTGATGGAGCCTAATGAAGCTTTAAGGCTTTAAACAGAGTACTGCGACAGGTGGTGGTTATAAAACTGACAGGACCCCTTAAAGACCAGTGTTAAATGTATCATATTCTGATTGAAAGATGATCATTATTAAACAATACTTTTACAACATTATTACAAATTGTGGATATTCTCATGTTTAAGTCTGTATTTATGTTACCATAATAGTTTCCTAATAGTTCGTCTGGCACTAACGTCCCCAGTCTAACAGCAGAGCAGGTTATGAACTCCGTGAAGCATTCATTGGTTACAGGAATCCGTTTCATTTGATAAAAGCGAAAATGTGCATTTCACTGACATAAAATAAGTTCCAGTATCATTTCCTCATGCCTCATTTCTGTTATTCGATTGTTAGGCCTGGTGCAACAGATTAAAATAGAAACTCATGGGCATGGCACCGAGCAGAAGGACCGTCTTCCCCATGTCAAATCACTGCACCATCATTATTCACTCATCATTATTTACACCTGGGCTGCACGAAGACCAGTCCATCCAGACTTTCAGAGACAAGATGAATATTATGTAATTTGCGTAATGATTTCTGCAGCAGACACCCAGATGTGGGAAGTATGAAATAACCTTTTGAAATAATTAATTGTACTAACAAAGACCCCCACCCTTTGATAAAACAGCGCGTTATCCACCTTCTTCTCATCGATTTCCTGTCTTTCTATCCTGGTGATGGTCTGGGCAGCATTAACCTTTTTTCAGGAGTTTGTGTGAGGATGCAGAGGCAGAAACCCGACACTCCTAAACCCAGCTGTGTGTCCGTGAAGAGTGACCGATCTGTGGGTCGCTTTGTGAACTTCAAAGCTGAAAAACCTGCTTGTAGAGGGTAAGGGTTTACGGCTAAACGTTGTTCTTGTTGCTTGTAAAATGAGATCCACTTTATTTAAGAGGAGATACAAGGTCACGTGAGAAACACTCCACAACTGCTTTTTTTCCCCATCTCTGTATCAGGATGCAGCGGCAGACGCCTGAACCCAGCTGTGTGTCCGTGAAGACTGACCGATCTGCGGGCCGCTTCATAAATTTTAAAGGCGGAACACTTTCTTGTGCAAGGTAAAAATTCTAACTGAACTGTTTGACGGATCTGACTGTAACGAGGGTCTTTGTTTGGGATCCGTCCGGTTTCCTCCCACAGTCCAAACACGTGCAGGTGTGAATGGTTGTCTGTCTGGGTGTTGGCCCTGAGACAGACTGGAAGACCTGTCCAGGATGGACACTGGTTACAGATAATGGCTGGACTGTACTGAGAAGAGTTATTATGTCTTGGATTAAAGCTTTATAGTCCGTGTCTCACTTCAGGGCCTGTATTCTTTGAATTCTAACAGACCGATATTAAACCACTCAAATTCGTCTTCTGACGTCTATGTTTTCTCCAAAGGGTTCAGACATCAGAGGGTCACAGTGATCAAGTTACCCAGCAGCAACGAAATGACCTGGACTCTATATTTATGGTATGTAAATAAAAAAAATCACACACAACACTATACATTAAATGATGAATTACTGTTCATATACTACTGCGCCTCTTCCACACATGCACTGGAATCCTGAATTTCTTGGGAGTTTGTCCAGTTTTGGACCAGAAAATCTTCACATGGACAGATGGATTCTACCAGGTTAAACTAACTAACGGTTTATTTGGATGTTCCAGCTGCTGGAAGAGAACATTGCCACTTTTGTGAAGAACGAGTTGAAGAGAGTCCAGAAGGTGCTGAGAGCAAATTTTCAACAATGTTCGGAAAATCTGAATGAGGATGATGAGTTTTTGAAGGGCGAGGATGAAGAGCAGTGGAGGAGCAGCAGAGATTCATTTCTGAACATCACACTGAACATCCTGAGGAGAATGAAGCAGGAGGAGCTGGCTGACTGTCTGCAGAACAGTAAGAGGATTTAACTGATCTCACTTCTGTCTTGCTGGTTTGAATGTCACTACTCTTCTAAGTAGCTTTATCAGTATCAGGAATGTAAGTAGGAGTCACCAAATTTATTTTCCAGGGTGGTTTGTTCCTCCACTTGAACAGGTTTACAAGGTGAAGGTGAGAGCTAACAGGGGCTGTTAGCTATGACCCCCATGTAAAGTGGACTTACTCTTCCTGTAGATGGATGAGAGAATTACAAGTTGTAGACAGTTGGTGTCTGAGACCAAATGAGGATTTTTCTCCAGAACCACCTGTGTTTTATGTCCACAGTGTGTACATTGCTGAACAATTGTCCTTCAGGCAAAAGTCTGGATTCTCCAGTGTAGAGTTCTGAAAACACTGTTGGGGTGATTTTTTTTTTTTTTTTTTTTTTTTTTTTTGGCAGCAATAAATTCGTTTTGGTCTTCAGTCTTCTGGCTGGTCAAGTCTTTGTCTCAGTGTGTAGTGGGTTTGAAGTGAACATCAAAGTGGTGTTTTTTTTAAAATCTGTTCTTCATTGTAGCCACTGCAGCCATGGTTAATCAGGTTTTATCTTCGACTCTGTTATCCTTTTACTGAATCTCGCTGCCGTCTTGGGCCCATGGGCCTTAAGAGATGTATGTCCTCCTTCCTCTTGGCTTTCTTGGAGGCAGGCATGTTTTTTTGCCCTGCAGGGCCCTGATGACCCTTTTTTGTCTTACAGTCAGGAATAGAATCCAACAGTGGATACTGGTCAGTGTTTGTTTGTCTCAATTACCTGTGCAGTCCAGGAGTAACAATCTGGGCAGCTTCTAGTGTGCAGGTATTAATTGTATTCTTAGGTGTCTCTCTTCATCAGCATCCCTACCAGATGTTAATGAAGACGGACATCTAAGAATACAATGGTTTCATTGAATTTTTTTTTTGTTTTTCTCATCTTTCCTGTTGTCCAGCTAACGAGCGTGTTTAAGTCAAAATACAAGCCACCCAGGAGGATTAATTTGGTTAATTCCACAAACCTTCCTCAGACTGAAAAAGCTAACTTGATAAGAAAGTACAGTTGCCATGACAATATTTCCAGATAACATCATCTGTAGGGAAGGAAATTTTATGAAGTTATGATGATGATAACGTCTACATTTCCACAACCTATCAATCAAGTCAATTTGTTTGATTCTCATCATAATATGAATTATGTTTTATCAAAATGAATTGCTAAAATATAAATGATTAATATTAGTTTGATAGAAATTTCTGTTTCATTTCATTTAGAAATTCATGCTTCAGCCTGTCAGCATAAACTCAAGTCTGACCTGAAGCAGAAGTTCCAGCGTGTTTATGAGGGGGTCGCTAAAGCTGGAAACCCAACCCTTCTGAACCAGATCTTCACAGAGCTCTACATCACAGAGGGAGGGACTGGAGAGGTCAATGATGAACATGAGGTCAGACAGATTGAAGCAGCATCCAGGAAACCAGTCAGACCAGAAACAACAATCAGACATGAAGACATCTTTAAAGCCTCACCTGGAAGGAGAGAAACCAATCAGAACAGTGATGACAAAGGAGTGGCTGGCATTGGGAAAACAGTCCTAACACAGAAGTTCACTCTGGACTGGGCTGAAGACAAAACCAACCAGGACATACAGTTCACATTTCCACTGACTTTCAGAGAGCTGAATGTGCTGAAAGAGAAAAAGTTCAGCTTGGTGGAACTTGTTCATCTCTTCTTTCCTGAAACCAAAGAAACCGGAATCTGCAGGTTTGAAGAGTTCCAGGTTGTGTTCATCTTTGACGGTCTGGATGAGTGTCGACTTCCTCTGGACTTCCACAACAATGAGGTCTTGACTGATGTCACAGAGTCCACCTCAGTGGATGTGCTGCTGACAAACCTCATCAGGGGGAACCTGCTTCCCTCTGCTCGCCTCTGGATAACCACACGACCTGCAGCAGCCAATCAGATCCCTCCTGAGTGTGTTGACATGGTGACAGAGGTCAGAGGGTTCACTGACCCACAAAAGGAAGAGTACTTCAGAAAGAGATTCAGAGATGAGGAGCAGGCCAGCAGAATCATCTCCCACATCAAGACATCTCGAAGCCTCCACATCATGTGTCACATCCCAGTCTTCTGCTGGATCACTGCTGCAGTTCTGGAGGATGTGCTGGAATCCAGAGAGGGAGGAGAGCTGCCCAAGACCCTGACTGAGATGTACATCCACTTCCTGGTGGTTCAGACCAAACTAAAGCACATGAAGTATGATGGAGGAGCGGAGACAGATCCACACTGGAGTCCAGAGAGCAGGAAGATGATAGAGTCTCTGGGAATTCTGGCTTTTGATCAGCTGCAGAAAGGAAACCTGATCTTCTATGAATCTGACCTGACAGAGTGTGGCATCGATATCAGAGAAGCCTCGGTTTACTCAGGAGTGTTCACCCAGATCTTTATAGAGGAGAGAGGACTGTACCAGGACAAGGTGTTCTGCTTCGTCCATCTGAGTGTCCAGGAGTTTCTGGCTGCTCTTTACGTCCATCTGACTTTCTTCAACATCGGCATCAATTTGATGTCAGAAGAACAAATAACACAATCAGGATGGAAAGTTACTTATCTCTATCAGAGTGCTGTGGACAAGGCCTTACAGAGTCCAAATGGACACCTGGACTTGTTTCTCCGTTTCCTTCTGGGTCTTTCAATGGAGCCTAATCAGACTCTCCTACGAGGTCTGCTAGCAAAGGTAGGAAGGCAATACCAGGCCAATCAGGAAACCGTCCAGTACATCAAGAACAGGATTAATGAGAATCTGTCTGCAGAGAAAAGCATCAACCTTTTCCACTGTCTGAATGAACTGAATGATCGTTCTCTAGTGGAGGAGATCCAACAGTACCTAAGCTCAGGAATGTTCTCCACTGACTGTCTTTCTCCTGCTGAATGGTCAGCTTTGGTCTTTATCTTGCTAACATCAGAGAAAGACCTGGACGAGTTTGACCTGAAGAAATACTCAGCTTCAGAAGAGGCTCTTCTGAAGCTGCTGCCGGTGATTAAAGCCTCCAGCAAAGCTCTGTATGTGCACATAGAACAATTTAGAGTACATGATGGTCTCACTTTCATTAGGATAAAAATAATGATTCTGATTGTTTTATTTTTGATTTGTTAAATCCTCATCAGGCTCAGTGGCTGTAACCTGTCAGAGAGAAGCTGTAAAGCTCTTTCCTCAGTTCTCAGGTCTCAGTCCTCTACACTCAGAGAACTGGACCTGGGTATGAATAACTTGCAGGATTCCGGAGTGAAGCTGCTGTCTGCCGAAATGGAGAAACAATGCTGTAAACTGGAAACTCTTAGGTCTGCTTACAGGTGTTATTAATAGATTATCCAGCAAAATGTAATTAGTATTATAAGTTTTTGCTTTGTATTGCTGACTAAATCTGACTAAAATCTTCCTCAGGCTGAGTCGCTGCTACCTCTCAGAAAGAAGCTGTGAAACTCTGGCCTCAGTTCTCAGTCGCCCGCATTCCAGTCTGAGAAAACTGGACCTGTGTGACAACAGTCTTCGAGATTCAGGAGTGAAGTTGCTGTCTGTTGGACTGGGGGCTTCGCACACTACACTCGAAATTCTCAGGTCACGGTTCATCTCATTTTTACAAGTTTAGCCAAAACATATAATTGACTTAATATTCAATTCAATTCAACTTTATTTATATAGGGCCAATTTACAACAAGGTCATCTCAAAGCACTTTACATAATGTCAAAACTATACAAACTAAATATATATTAATAATATTAACTGTGTATTCACTGACCCGAAAACATTTAGGCTCAGTGGCTGTAACCTTTCACTCACAAGTTGTGAAGCTCTTTCATCAGTTCTGAGTTCCCAGTTCTCAAGGCTGAGAGAGCTAGACCTGAGTAACAACGACCTGCGGGATTCAGGGGTGAACCTGCTGTCTGCTGCATCTGAGAGTCCATACAGCAGACTGGAAGTTGTCAGGTTAGTGTGTAATATTTCATATTTATCCACCATTACCCTCTGAGCTGCTACTAAGTTAAAATAATGATTTTCTCCTTTCAGACTGAGTGGCTGTTACCTCACAAAGCGTAGCTGTGAAGCTCTGGCCTCATTTCTCAGCTCCCAGTCCTCTAGCCTGAGAGAACTGGACCTGAGTAACAATGACCTGAAGGATTCAGGATTGAAGCTGCTTTCTGCTGGACTAGACAGACCACAGTGCAGACTGGAAACTTTTAGGTCAGGCGTCCAGTCTGTCCTTCAAGTTAACTCATCAAACCAGTGTCTTATATAGATGAAAGTGCATGCCGTACATATCACTCTATTTTTATAAATACAGATACAATGTTATCCGCATGGAAAAAATTAACAGTAAAGCCAATTAATTTGTGTTTAACAAAACCAACAATTTTTTTGCAATCAAGGAACATGAAGCTAAATATTTTATTTATTTAAACTGACTTGATACTTCGAGGCAACAGTTTATTGATTATATCAGTTTGATGATTATTATAATGTGGTAATACTATATTGTTTGTTTATTGATTGACAGGCTGAGTGGCTGTGGGCTCACAGAGAAAGGGTGTGAAGTTCTGTCTTCAGTTCTCAGCAGCTCACAGACATCTGGTCTGAGGGAGCTGGACCTGACTAACAACAACCTGCAAAATTCAGGAGTGAGGCTGCTGTCTGCTGGGCTTAAAAGTCCCCACAGTGCACTGGAAACTCTCAGGTAAAAGTGTTTATTGAAGTGAACCAGTGGCGGCAGGTGCCAACAAATTTTGTGGGGCCCAGTTTTGGGATGTTAGACTGACTGAAGAAATACTGCTTAGCGTACTAAAAAGGGCAAATTATGCACAGTTAAAGAGAATTCTAATAAAAAAATCATTATATCTGAGCTCAGCCTCTCTTCTCAGACATTTCTGTGAATTTAAAATCTATAATAATATATTTATAATATATATAACTTGTATTTATTAGAAACGTGTTCGCTATGAAGCGGTGAAGCTTTGAAATAACAAACAGTGAAAGACTTTTGCTACTGTCCACTGCGTCTAGCTAACATTAGCTAACGCTGTTTGTCACAACCAGAGCTGAAGAAACTCAGGGTGGAGCTTGTGCTCCATCGCCAGCTGCTGCTTTATCACAGCTCCTCATTTTCATAAAAAGTTATTATGAAGACAGACACAGACAAAGACAATTGTCCAACCACAGGAGGTCAGGAACCCCATGTCCACTAGCTCCAGACATCCCACGGAGGAACCTGAAGCTGCCAATGAGCCCATGGCCTCAGGTCACCGGATTGTCCTGTTTTTATTTTGCCAGCACCTGCACGCACGAAGCACAGTTAACAGTGTTTTTAAAATAATTTGTAATAATTGCTGTGATGTCAGTTGATGTGCACAGATGCAAATGAAATATATTATTAACATGGCTCCTGTCCAGTGCCTCCATTGACCAGCTACCACTGAATTTAACCCAGAAACAGCTTTTTCTGTTTGTCTTTTAAGAAGTCGGTTGACTGGCTAAAACTCATTTTCAGGTTAAGTGGCTGTTACATGTCAGAGCGAAGCTGTGAAGCTCTTTCCTCAATTTTCACCTGCCAGTCCTCTAAACTGAGAAAGCTGGACCTGAGTAACAACAACCTGCGGGATTCCGGGATAGAGCTACTGTCTGCTGGACTGAAGGGACACAACTGCAGGCTGGAAACTCTGAGGTCAGGACCTTGTAGTATTTCATGTGGCAGTGATGACATTCAGTAACAATATTTTGAATATAAAACCCAGAAATCAGTTTGCATTTTTGCACATCTGATTCCCTGGTCCCACAGTCGGTTTGTACTTTAAATGGATTTTAGGCTAAATGTGTGAAATAAGGTCCAAACTGCAGTTAGCACGAGGTATTTTTGAGCTTTTGTCTTTTAAATAAGACAGTTGCTGCGGTTGTCAGGTAACTTTACTCTCTTTATACAGAACATGTAGCCTCATCTATTCAGTCTGTCTTTACAGATTAGATTCTGAATAAGTACAGATTGATCAGTTTATAACTCATCACAACTAACTACATCAGGTCATGATAAAGGGAAACGCTTTTGTAGAAGAGGTAAATGTACTGAGTCAAATAATAAATTGGATGTAAACTGTGAAACCAAGCTGTAGTTTGTCACTAACTACTGTTTATGACAGAGCTGATTTTCCGGGGACCTGACCTGCTTTTGGACACTAAAATAAAGTGTACACTGGTAAATGTAAAACATCTTGTGTGTGTTTTTAGTCTGTCGGGTTGTCTGGTCACAGACGAAGGTTGTGCTTCTCTGGCCTCAGCTCTGAGCTCCAACCCCTCCCATCTGAGAGAACTGGACCTGAGCTACAATCATCCAGGAGACTCAGGAGTGAAGCTGCTGACTGCTAGACTGGAGGAGCCACACTGGAGACTGGACACTCTCAGGTATGGACAGATGGACAGACAACAGCAGCCCTCACACTGTTTCTCTGTTTCTAAAAGAGGACCTCTGGTTCATGGTTAGCTGTTGATGTTGATGCCATCTGTTGCTTCAGAGTGGACCATGGTGGACAGGAGAGACTGAAATCTGGTCTGAAGAAGTGTGAGTCCATTTTCTAAGTTATATAATATAAGATATAAATACACATTTATTTTATAATATCAGATGAGAGTGATCAAAGTGAAAGGTAAGTTTGAACGATTTCCTTTTAAGTGTGTGTAAGTTTGTGTCGTCCTCAGATGCCTGTGAACTGAACATGGACTCAAACACTGTCAACAGAGACCTCAAGCTGTCTGACAACAACAGGAAAGTGACCTCTGTGCTAGAGGATCAGTCATATCAGGATCATCCAGACAGATTCGACTACTGGCCTCAGCTGCTGTGTTGTGATGGTCTGACTGGTCGCTGTTACTGGGAGGTGGAGTGGAGCGGAGAGGTTTACGTGTCAGTGAGTTACAGAGGAATCGGCAGGAGAGGAGACAGTGATGACTGCAGGTTTGGGAAGAATGTCCATTCACGGAGTCTGAGGTGCTCTGACTCCGGTTACTCAGTTTGGCACAATAACAGAGAAACGTCCATCTCCACCTCGTCCTCCGCCTCTAACAGAGTGGCCGTGTATGTGGACTGTCCTGCTGGGACTCTGTCCTTCTACACTGTCTCCTCCAACAAACTGATCCACCTCCACACCTTCAGCACCACATTCTCTGAACCTCTGTATGCTGGCTTCGGGTTTGGACTCTGGTCACATGGTTCCTCTGTGTCTCTGTGTGCTGTGTAGGTGTGAGAGTGGACAGAAACTCTGATCACAATCAAACACTTTTGATACCATCATCGGTCTGAACCAATTGACCTGTAAGCGTTTTATCCCCAGCGAGTCTGAGAAATGTGTAGCACCTCAGGAACCTCTTCATTTTTTTATACTTCAACAACTTCTTTAGCCTTCAGTGAATTTAATTTGCCACTACTTGCTCAGGCAGCTGTTCAAATCGCTCAAATGGTGCAATGGTTTCACCTGTGGTGAATCTGTGTAATAACTAATCAAGCTTTCTGCTTTCTCTTTCCTCTTCCCGCCAACGTTTATCCGTCTGCTGTCTCTTTGTCCCACTCACAGACAGACGTGTTGTACTGCTGACAGCATCAGGGTGGACTGACGAGATTGCAACATTTAAGTATGAGGTCACGTGTCACTCATGTCCCTCTTTTAATGTAAATTCAGGATCCAACTCTGTTCACGCTGTGTCAGAAATTTGATGGAATGCCAAAGATGTATCTCAGGAGGTAGGTCATTAATAAGGAGGAAAAGTTATTGCAGAACATTTACTGTTACTATGGGTGGTTTTAAAGTTGTGGCTGATCAGAGTAAAATGTACTGTATTCTTAGAAAACATTTCCCCCTTTTTATAGTTGTGTATAATGTTTTATTCTTCCACATCATCTTAGTTTTCCACAACCTGAAATCTGCCCAGGGGCCTCTACACCAGACCCATCACTTAAACGTCCTTTTTATTGCACTGCTCTGCAGAACAAAGGACGTAATGTTTGACACTGGTTGACGTCATGTTACATATTTATGTGCTAAAAATAAATAAGTTTATCAGTAATAAAACATGAAAGACACTTATTTTGTGTTAGTCCTCTCTCTCACAGTGTAGCTCCTCTGAGCCTGGCTTCCAATTCAATTCAATTTAACTTTATTTATATGTCGCCAATTTACAACTAAGTCAACTCAAGGTCCTTTACATAATAAAGTCAAGACTATACACACATTTAAAGAAAACCCAAATATTCCCCCTTGAGCAGCTATAGGCAACAGTGGAGAGGAAAAACTCAGAACCAGGCTCAGGGTGGGCGGCTTTGACGGGTAAGGCTGAGTGAAAAACATTGGGCAGGTTGGTAGGACCAGTAGCTCCAAAGCCCGGGACACCTAAAGACAGGGACGGAGGGAGACAGAGAGAAAGACGACTACGGGACGAAGAAGACACAGAGTTAATGTCCTACAGTGCTGACATATAAATGTGGGCTGAGAGGAAGAAAGTGTCTCAGTATCACGGGTAATATTTTTTGGGTCCCAGGTACGAGGCAGAGGCAGCAGGTAATGAGAGAGCAGAGAATTTATTAATGGTAGATGTGGTGAAATAATTGGCAACGCAATAGTGGTGGCAAACACTCTGCTGAGGAGGGAGCGGTGTAAAAAACTCGGGCCGGGTGGGAGGATGATGATGGGAAAATGGGAGAGGGGTGGAGATGAAGAACTCAGGAGAGCTGGTCCATAACAGTTCAACAGAGGAGCAACCAAAGAAACAACGAACAAAGTAAGAACACAAACACAGCCAAGGAAAAAACTCTCTGGGGAAGTAGCAACAAAAAATGGCCGAGGGAAAATACACTCGGGGGGGGGACTAATTGATTCAAAGTTAAAGTTCAGTCTGTGAGGTGAGAGTAACAGTGGTGGGGGGGAAACTAATGAGAAAACTTAGAATTAACGGGTTCCCCAAAGAACAGAGCAGGTAGGAGAGAGCATGACCAGAAAGTAACAACATAATCTCAAAAGAAGTAGATGGTCCAGAACTGGCAAGTGAAAAACCTAGAGGCAAGAGCAACTGGGTGAACCACAAACTGCAGGGAGGGACACGAGACTGAAGCTGAAGACGTGATACGACAGGTGAGAAGAATTAGGATAACTGGGAGCTGGTTCCACAGTAGAGGAGCTTGATAGCTAAAGGCTCTGCCTCCCATTCTGGGAACTAGGCCTGCACAAGTGGTCTATTAGGATGATCTGGTACTAGGAGATCTTTTAGGTAATAAGGTTTTTAAATTATATTTTAGATTTGATTGGAAGCCAATGGAGAGAAGCTAATGAAGGTGAAATATGATCTCTCTTACCAATCCTAGTCAGTAATCTTGCTGCAGCATTTTGGATTAATTGGAGGAAAACAATTCTTCAGTTTGTTGTTTCAGTTGATGTAGAGTCACATCTCATAGCTCAGACCTTTGAAGATCAATTACTGTCCATCAGTTCTCAGGTCACAACCAACCACAGATTAATGAAGCTGGCTCAGCCAAAGTACTTACAAGCAGATTAAGTTGGTGTTAAAAGCCTTTTTATTAGTAAATATGACAGTTTTTCAATTAGTCCAATTTTTTTTTTTTACTTGTGAAACTTTTTTCTCAATCTAAAGGCTTTGGCTTAAAATGTCTTCATACCTCTACAATATTAGAACCTAATCTTATATATATATATATATATATACTTATACAGTAGATCAAAATGTGAAGTAAAAGAAAATATGAAGCTTTCACATAGATTTGATTATGAAACGTGAACTGGAGTTAAGTCTTTGTGCTGGAAAAGCAAATTAATTAAAAATTTGCTATGAGTAGGTAATTCATTGTAAGGTTGGAGTTTTTCCAGCATCAGTACATCAAAAAACTGTTTATTGCCAGGCACAGGTAAGAACACTTAACAGTACTAGGAATTTGTCTTTGTGTCAGGTGCAAACACAAAATCTACAGAACGAGAAGTTAAGGTGGGACCCAATATGACATATGTACAGAAATAATATAATACAATAAAAATAAAAATAGGATTATTGAGGGTGCATTTCTTCCCAACACCACAGTAGGCCTCTTAGAATTATTATGTCAGTGTAAATTTAGAGGTTTGGGACTCTGGGATTCTTCTTCTACAATGAACAGAGAGTCACTGAGGAGTTCACTGACAACATTAGAGACTCTACCCCAAACCCAAACCCAAAGGCAGCATACAGAGGTCCAGTGAATGTGGAGTTGAAGGTGTAGAGATGGATCAGGTCTTCAGAGGAGACTCGGTAGAAGGACAGAGAGCCAGCAGGACAGTCCACATACACTGCTACTCTTCCAGAGGACGAGGACGACGACAGCGACAGAGGGACGAGTGTTTTTTTGTCATTGTGCCAGACGGAGACACGATCTTCAGAGCAGCTCAGACTCCAGGACTGATCGTTCTTTCCCAACCTGCAGTCAGCAGCGTTTCCTTTCCTTCCGATTCCTTTGTAAGCCACTGCTATTTCTACCTGTCCTCTCCACTCCACCTCCCAGTAGCATCGACCAGTCAGTTCATTGTCACACAGAAGCTGAGGACATCGATCAAATCTGTCTGGATGATCAGGATACGGATGCTCCTTCTCACCCACCAGCGTCACCTTCCTGTCATTGTCAGACAATTTGAGCTTCTTGTGTGCCGTGTTGTTGTCCAGTGTGAGTTTACAGGCATCTGACAGAAACAACAATTACTTTTCTTGTGTGTTTATGGTGAAAATTTTTAAAGACTGGACAACAAAATGAATTGTCCTTGTCAGTACTGAATGAATGAAAGACTGACTAGGTGAAGAAATACCAATGTAAAGAAGACATTAAACTGATAATAAAATGGACTTTTAGTGTTTTCAAAATGCATACTTACACTTCCTCAGACCAGGCTTCAACCACTGTCGTCCTCCAGGTTCCACCCTGGAGGAAGTTACACAATCACACATTTAGGAACTTTTAATAATTCTCAGATGGAATGAATTTCCATTTAAAGCGAGTCTTAGCCAAAAATCATATACAAAGTCCGTATATAGAAGTTTTTCTCTAACAAACCCTCAGCCTGAGCTTCCAGAGAGGGAACTTCAAACTGGTCTCATGAGTAGATTTGGCTAAATATACAGTAAGAATACAAATGCAGAAGCCAGGAGACTGTGAGCTGGGTTCAACTTAGGGTAAAGAAAATATAAATAATTGAAAACAGACTAAAACATGAAGCTAAATCAGATCAGATTTGGTTGACAACAAGTCTGGATTGTACATTTAAAAAAATACTAAAGTGGTTCCTGATTTTCTTCAGTTTCATTGCGTTGATATTGGAGTCACCCATTGAAACATTACATTTAAGGAAACTAATGTGCAACTCCTTCATATGTTACCATACCTGAGAGTGTCCAGCTTCCGGTTTGAATCTACCCATGCAGCATTGAGCAACTTCAGTCCAGCATCACCTGGATGATTGTAGCTCAGGTCCAGTTCTTTCAATTGTGAAACGTTTGAGCTCAGAGCTGAGGCCAGAGAAGCACATCCTTCTTCTGTGATCAGACAGCCTGACAGACTGGATTTAAGAAGAAGTAGTCATCTCCATATCTCAAGTATTTTCAGGAATATTCACTGACATTATCCAATGTCCTTGACACACTTCAAAGAGATTTCTAACCTGAGTGTTTCCAGCGTGCAGCATGGACTCTTTAGTCCAGTAGAAAGTTGTTTCACTCCTGAATCCTGCAGGTCGTTGTTACTTAGATCCAGTTCTCTCAGACTAGAAGTCTGGGAGCTGAGAACTGAGGACAGAGCTTCACAACTTCGCCATGAAAGTTTACACATACCGAGCCTTTAAAAAGATTTATATACTTTAATCATTTATGATGATCAACATCTGTGTTGTCAAGGGAACCTGAAGATCACCAGCATGATGAAACCTCACCTGAGACTTTCCACACTACAGTGTGGACTTTCTAGTCCAGCACAGAGCAGCTTCTCTCCCGAGTCCTGCAGCACATTGTTACTCAAGTCCAACTCTCCCAGACTGGAGGACTGGGAGCTAATGACTGAAGACAGAGCATCGCAGCTTTCCCATGACAGATTACAACCACCTAATCTGAGATAGTATGAATTGAACAATTTGTGCCATGTCCAACCAAAATATGCATTGTCACAGTTCTCTAAACATCATTTGCAGAAAAGCTTGGACTTGTTCCAAAATACATTAAAAACTATATCTGTGATTTGTTAATTTGCCCAAACTGTTATTTATAAAAGTACAAAGAAAATATTTTTTGTCTTTTCACTGAACAAAATAATGATATAAGCAAAAACATTGTAACAGAGGCAAAATACGTACAAAATGTACATTTCCAGACTTAAAAAGTTAAAAGGTCTTTGCAAGCTATGACAGGTTGCAAAGAATGTAAATACGAAATCCAAAAAAAGATTCAGGAACTCTGAGGATAAAGGTCAAAGATGGAAACCACCATTGAATGAGTGTGACCATCGAGCCTTCAGGCAGCCTTTCATAAGAAACCGTCATGCCACCATGATGAATAGGGCCACATGGGCTTGGACATACAGGACATACTTGCTAAGCTCTGCTAACTTAGCTAAGTTAACTAATCTTAAATGCCAAAGGAAACATTGGCATTGAAAGTAGTCTCGTCTAGACTACTGCAATGCCATGATGGGGTAACCGGTGTTTCAAATTTACCCCTGACCACGTTAGCTGGTGACCGACTTCCGAAATCGTAGCTTGTTGCTCGTAGTTACAGCAGCTGTTGAAAGCAGGAAGACGACACATTAGCTGTCGCCGTCTATTCTTCGTTTCATTACCAATAAACTTGCATGTAATTGTTCATTTGAGACTTGCTTTGTTTGAGTAAAGGTAAAGGTCAACACCCGGACGCAGTTTGGATAGCAACACGGAAGCTGTTGGACGAAAGGAACGAGCAGTGAGGCCTCTGCTTGTGTGTTGCCTTGGTCTGTTTTTAATAAACGTTACATCTATACATTACTATATTTGTCTTTGGGCCTCTGTTTGCGTAAACGTGAACTTATTCAGTCGGACTTTGAACATAAAAAAATTATAGTAAAGAGTATTCTACGGGACTCGAGACCGTCTCACATCATGAGAAAATGAACTAAAGTCAACAGACAAACCCGCTGCACTATCAGCGTCTGACACGCGATTTTGGACATCTTCACCTTCATCAAGCTGTTTCTCTTGCACTGCAACAGCCAGATCAACTTGTGACCACAGTGTCCGTGTCATTACTGCGGTTGTCTCTAACTACATCACGGCTGCCCCTCTTTCATTCATGTCAGAAATAAATAAAAAAGTGGCACACCTCTTAACAAAAAGTACACAGCAAACTAGTTGACTTATCCATAGATCAAAAGGAAATCAAATTAATATTCATGGAGAGGGCCACAAAACTAATGGCGGAATCTGGTAGGCTTTAATAATCTTTGCATGTCAACCACATCAAAACATTAATTCTCAATTCTCAATGGACGACGTAATGGAACTGTGCCGTTCCTGTGGAAAAAGGGAAACCTCTGAGGAACCGGCATGCATGACCAAAACCCTGCAGATGATCCAAAATGCGGCAGCACGCCTCATTTTTAACCAGTGAAAAAACGACTTATATCACATCCCTCTTAAGATCTCTGCACTTGCTTCCTGTGGCTGCAAGGACTAAGTTCAAAGCTGTAGGTCAACTCCACAGCTCCGACTTACTTAAACTCATTTATTCAGGTCTACAATCCCTCCCGTCTGCTGCGCTCGGCCAGCGAACAACGTCTGCTGGTCCCAGCAACACACAGAAGACACCAAGGAAAACTCTTCAGCTCAGGGATCCCACGATGGTGGAATGAGCTGCCAAACTCTGTGCGCTCAGCGACCTCGGTTTTCTCCTTACCTTAGATTTTATTGCTTGCTTGTTCTTCACTTGTAAGTCGCTTTGGATAAAAGCGTCTGACAAATGACTAAATGTAAACGTAAATGTAAACAAAAGAAACAATGTGATACCAGAGGAAGTTTTGTCATTTAACATTAGCATTTAGCTAACACTGTTCATTTTTATATTTAATCATTATCTCCATTGCTCCACTTAGCACTATCTTGCTTTTTTCTCTTGTTCCTCTTTTTTTGCCTAAAGAAGGAGAACTCCTCTTCATTCAGCTGGTTTTCATTGTTTAATTAGACCCACTGAATTGTGCTCTACTTGCAGTGGAGTGACAGTCGGGGTCGTCTTAGGGAGGCCTGTGACTGCTACAGTCCTTGCAAACTTTGCACACAGTCAGAGCTGTAAATAGTGTAACTTTTGTTGGCCCTTGGGGGCCCCCTACTGTCCTGGGGACCCACGCAGTTGCCCGCCGGCATGTAGTGTTTAAAATGATAAAAATTTTAAATTAAAAAAGTATTCACAGCCTTTGCTCAGTGCTTTGTTGAAGCACCTTTAGCACCAATGGCAGCATCAAGTCTTCTTGAGTATGATGCTACAAGCTTGACACAAAGGTGCACACACATTTTTAGATCTCTCTCTCTCTAGATCGTCAATCGGGTTCAAGTCTGGACTCCAGCTGGGCCACTCAAGGGCATTCACAGTGTTGTCACGTAACCACTCCATTGTAATCTTGGCTTTGTACTTACGGTCGTTGTCCTGTCGAAAAATGACTCATAGCCCCAGTCTGAGGTCCAGAGTGTATTGGAACGG
Organism: Channa striata; assembly: GCA_033026295.1. Taxonomy (NCBI): domain Eukaryota; kingdom Metazoa; phylum Chordata; class Actinopteri; order Anabantiformes; family Channidae; genus Channa; species Channa striata. The sequence goes on from CM065170.1 coordinate 633,628, forward strand.
GTTTTTTATATCAAGCATATCTCTGTAAATTGCTGCATTCATCTTTCCCTCGATAATGACTAGTCTTCCAGTTTTTGCCACTGAAAAACATCCCTACAGCATGATGCTGTCACCACCATGCTTCACTGTGAGTGAGTGAATGACTGGGTAGTGAGCACGACCTGGTTTCCTCCAGACATGAGGCTTGGCATTCATGTAAAGAGTTCAATCTTTGTTTCATCAAACCAGGGAATTTTGTTTCTCATGGTCTGAGAGTCCTTTAGCTGCCTTTTTACCAAACTCCAGGGAGGCTGACATGTGCCTTTTACTGAGGAGGTGAACAGGCAAATATTTCACTTGTAAACAATAAAATAAATGTACCAGTAAAAACACACCAAACAAACTTGTATCTATACTGAAAATACAAAACACTGAAACAATGAATGTCTTACCTTTCTGCTTTTGAGTGGTAAATAAAGGTTTAGGCAAATTAACAAATTGAGATTTTACTGCCAACTTTTTGGAACCAAATTGGGTTTGTATTTATATAGTGTATCGAGTGATTTGTCCACTTACAGAGCTTTTTTTGAAGCTTTGACCACAGGCAGCAGCCTCAGAAGAGCCTCCTCTGAAGCAGAATATTTCTTCAGGTCAAACACGTCCAGATCTTTGTCTGATGACAGTAAGATGAAGACCAGAGCTGACCACTGAACATGAGACAGTTTATCTGTGGAGAGACTTTGTGTTCTCAGGTACTTTTGAATCTCCTCCACGATAGAGTGATCATTCAGTTCATTCAGACAATGGAACAGGTTGATGCTTTTCTCTGCAGACAGATTTTCATTGATCTTTTTCTTGATATATTTGGCTATTTTCTGATTGCCCTCGGAGGTGCTTATTGTCTGTATCAGCCGTTTTTTTAGAAGCCTCTGGTTATCGTCCAGTGAAAGACCCAGTAAGAAGCGGAGCAACAGGTCATAGTGTCCATTTGGACTGTCAAGGGCTTTTTGCACAGCACTCTGGTAGAGACACTTTAGTTTAGGTTTGTTGCTAAATACTTTTAACAACTTATACATTGATTGTTCTTCTGCCATCAGATTGACTCCAGAGTTGATGAATGTCAAATGAACATGAAGAGCAGCCAGGAACTCCTGGACACTCAGATGCACGAAGCAGAACACCTTGTCCTGGCATACTCCTTTCTCCTCTATAAAGATCTGTGTGAACACTCCTGAGTAAACTGAGGCTGCTGTGATATCGATGCCACACTCTGTCAGGTCGGATTCATAGAAGATCAGGTTTTTATTCTCAAGCTGCTCAAAAGCCAGTTTTCCCAGAGACTCAATCATCTTCCTACTTTCTGGACTCCAGTGTGGATCTGTCTCAGCTCCTCCATCGTACTTGACGTTCTTCAGCTTGGACTGAAGCACCAGGAAGTGGATGTACATCTCAGTCAGGGTCTTGGGCAGCCCCCCTCCCTCTCTGGATTTCAGCACATCTTCCAGAACTGTAGCAGTGATCCAGCAGAAGACTGGGATGTGACACATGATGTGGAGGCTTCGAGATGTCTTGATGTGGGAGATGATTCTGCTGGCCTGCTCCTCATCTCTGAATCTTTTCCTGAAGTACTCCTCCTTCTGTGGGTCAGTGAAGCCTCTGACCTCTGTCACCATGTCAACACACTCAGCAGGGATCTGATTGGCTGCTGCAGGTCGTGTGGTTATCCAGAGGCGAGCAGAGGGAAGCAGGTTCCCCCTGATGAAGTTTGTCAGCAGCACATCCACTGAGGTGGACTCTGTGACATCAGCCAGGATCTCGTTGTTCTTAAAGTTCAGAGGAAGGCGACACTCATCCAGACCGTCAAAGATGAACACAACCTGGAACTCTTCAAACCTGCAGATTCCTTTGGTTTCAGGAAAGAAGTGATGAACAAGTTCCACCAAGCTGAACTTTTTCTCTTTCAGCACATTCAGCTCTCTGAAAGTCAGTGGAAATATGAACTGTATGTCCTGGTTGGTTTTGTCTTCAGCCCAGTCCAGAGTGAACTTCTGTGTTAGGACTGTTTTCCCAATGCCAGCCACTCCTTTTGTCATCACTGTTCTGATTGGTTTCTCTCTTCCAGGTGGGGCTTTAAAGATGTCTTCTTGTCTGACTGTTGTTTCTAGTCTCATTGGTTTCCTGGATGCTGCTTCAATCTGTCTGACCTCATGTTCAGCATTAACCTCTCCAGTGCCTCCCTCTGTGATGTAGAGCTCTGTGAAGATCTGGTTCAGAAGGGTTGAGTTTCCTGCTTTAGTGATCCCCTCGAACACACACTGGAACTTCTTCTTCAGGTTAGACTTCAGTTTACATTTACATAATAGAGCTGAAGAATTATTTTCTGATTAAAAAACAAATGGGAATACTTTGATCAGAAAACATTTACATTTTAATACTCCAGTTCACCTTCTTAGAAAGATGTATAGATCGTATGTATGTACAACATATTCCAAACTTTTTAGATTTGCATATTATTGAATCCCTCTTACTGTTCTGCAGACAGTCAGCCAACCCGTCCTGCTTCATCCTCCTCAGGAAGTTCACTGTGATCTTCACAAATGACTCTCTGCAGCTCCTTATATTTTCTTCATCCTTATCATCTTCTATGTCCTTAGCTTCACTTTGAATGTCAGAGCACTGTTTGTAATCTGGATTCAGAACCTCCTGGAACTTCTTTAGCTCTTTCCTCACAAAGCTCATTATATTGTTTTCAAGTATCTGGAAGGAAATATTAAATGTGTTACCTCATCATACACATGTTCACTTGGAATGCTGTTGCTCTACAAGGTCCAGTAGAAAGACTGTCGAAGCAGAAGGGTAGTTTGTTCTCACTGACATTGGCAGCAGTAGTTGTGCTTGAACATTTACACACCATAAAAATCCAGTCCAGGTCTGGCTTATGTTGTTGGGCAGTTTGACCTGAGCTCTGCTGTTGGAATCTGTAGGATAAAAAATCTTTTATAACATACTTTAACCATGCATTCACCCCATCCGTTAGGTAAACGGTCAGTAACAGACACAAAATAGCAATGTAATAATTGCATTTGATTAGCAGATGCTGACTATGTCCAGAGTCTACGGTGCATAGTTAAATGGTTTATAGCTATAAATTTCATTTGTCAAAGAAATACATTTGTCTTATGTTTAATTCTTACCTTGAATCATCAGGTTTCTGTTCTTGTTTGAAGTCAACGGGTCGACCCTTGGACCAGTCACTCTTCATGGACACACAACTGGATCCAGGAGGGTCTTGTTTCTGTTTCCCAACTTTTCTAAAATACAGGGTGTATATTTTTTTGAAGTGGTAAAAAATAATCATACATTCTGAAACTGTCATTACAACAGCTGGATACAGAAGAAATTTGGGTCTGCTGATGGAAAGTCCTCCTAACAGACATCATAAAATACCTTGGGTGTTTGGTGTTCTGCAGGCTTTGACACTGTAAACCACCAGTTCCTCCTGTGTGTACTCTCTCAACAGTGAATCTCAGCTGTCTTATCTGTGTGGATGAACCCTCAGGGTATTTTGGCAGAGAGAAGTATCCTGCTCATATTGCCTTTACACTAGACTTGTCTAGATAGGTTTCTCAACCCACTTGGATCTACATTCACTCCCTGAGTTCCGAGGGATCATCCACTCCAGCTTCTCTTATCACTGCTATGCCGATAGCACCAAACTTGAACTAACTGCGGCTCGACCCAGATTTCTCCCTGACACCTCTGCTTAAATGAGAGAAGGACTTTTTCTTCTCAGTCTCTCAAGATAGAAGTTTGCCAGTCAGATCTTCCATACAGCGCAGTATCAGCATCAACTTATATAACAAAGCCTGCCAGAAAATTGGAAGTCATTGACAACCAACTGAGCTTTACTGACCATGCTACCAAACCTCTTTCGCAGATAATCTCAGTACTTAATTCTTACCTGAATCATCAGACTTCTGTCCTTGTTTGAAGTCCACAGGTCGACCCTTGGACCAGTCACTCTGCAAGGACACACAGCTGCAACCGGAAGATTCTTGTTAATGTTGTCACATACATTTAAAGACTTAGCTACACAGTCTTATCCTGCTAAAGTAACACATAGAATAAATACAGGAAATAAACACATGTAGCGCTTGATTTGTAAGCCACTGGTTTTCATGTCTGCACTGTCTAGATTGGGTGTTTCAGTTTACCTTGAATCATTAGGTTTCTGTTCCTGTTTGAAGTCAACGGGTCGACCCTTGGACCAGTCACTCTTCATGGACAAACAGCTGGATCCAGGAGGGTCTTGTTTCTTTTTCCCAGCTTTTCTAAAATACAGGACATACATTTTTAAAAGTGGTAGATAATAATCATAGATCCTCCCGAAACTTTACATTACAACACCTGGGTTCAGATAGTTTCTGGGTGTGATACGAGCAGGCTTTGACACTGTAAACCACCAGTTCCTCCTGTCTCCACTCTCTCAACAGTGAATGTCAGTTGATTGAGATCCTACTGTCTGAATGAACCCTCGTTGTATCTTGGCAGGGGCAAGTGCCCAGTTTGTACTTCCTCTACACTGGACTGCCCCAGGTTTCTGTTCTTAGAACTGTTCTTATTCTACATTCAGTCCCCTGGTTTGTACTAGACTATTCACACCTACAGTTGCTCCTATCGCTGGTGTACTGACAACACCTAACTCTTCATGTCCTTTCCACTGATGAATCCACTGCCTCGACCCTGCGTTTCCAGATATGCTGCCAAACTGCTTGTGCAGATACTGCTCCTATCTCGTCTCCACTACTGCAACACCATTCACCATGAGAATATCCTTAGGTCTGAATTCTTACCTTGAATCATCAGACTTCTGTCCTCGTTTGAAGTCAACCGGTCGACCCTTGGAACAGTCAGTATGTGAGGACACACAGCTGAAACTGAAAGAGTCTTGTCAATTTTTTTCTGCTTTTACAACAAAGGACATACATTTTAAAGACTTTGGATACAAAGTCTCATCCTCCTAACACAACACATACAGTAGAATAATACAAAGAAATAAACACATTTTGTGCTTAATCTCTGATCCACTGGTTTTTATGTCTTTACTCTCTAAATCTCTAAAACTCTCATTTGGCTTAGGTTCTACCTATCTGGGTGAACCTTCCGGATATCTTGGGCGGCTCAGCTGTCATTTGCTTTCCAACAGAGTTCCCTAGGGCTCATTTTGTCATATTTCATCTCTAATACTGCAGTGTCATTCTAACAGTAATCTTTACCTTGAATCATTCTTTCTTTGTTTTAAGTCAACAGGTCGACCCTTGGATCAGTCATTGTGCATGGAAACAAAACTAGATCCAGTGGAGTCTTTCTGTTTTACGAAATTCCTAGAATGCAAGACTTACACTTTCAAAAGTTGCAAATAATAATCATAGTTCTTTCCAGAACCACCATTACAAAAGCTGGATACAGAATAATTTTGGGTCTGCTGAAGGACAGCCCTCCTAACACAAGGCTTTTACACTGTCAAACACCAGATCCCCCTCTCCACGCTCTCTCAACAGTGAATATCATCTGACTTGGGTCCTATCTCTCTGAGTGAACCCTCAGGGTATTTTGGCAGGGGCAAGTGTCCAGCTCTTATTGCCTCTAAACTGGACTGTCCTAGGTTTCTGTTCTTGACCCTCTTTTTGGTCAGTCCCTCGGTTGAATAATCAGACTCGTTTGAAGTCAACGAGTCGACTTTTCAATCTCTGCGTGAACACGTATTCGGCTCCAAACACACAACATATCATATAAATTCTCTACAAGACAGTGAGGAATCATAGACACTTGGAAATGCTCCTCTCACCTCTGAGCTGTGCTCTGGTTCTGATGTTCCCCACGCAGAGTGATTTTAAAGGGAGACACTCCCTCCTGTCTGTCTTCACTCTGATTCATAGCAGAGACCAAATCTGCACACACACCTGCTCATTAATGACAGCATTTACATAGCAGACGTTAGTTATAGAAGGCCTCACTCTAAAACATAATAGTTTTTGATTTTAAATGGGGTTCATTCCTTTTTATATTTCAATGAATTTGAAAATAGATTCAAGAAATCACTGTGATTTTATTAAGTTAATTCTTATTTTAGAATTAACTCAATATTAAGTTAATAAACAAACTTAATAAATAACTAATATTTGTAGTAGTTGTGCACCTCTGATTTATTCTTTTTCTAACTTGGCCTTTGTTACTGCTTTGTTACTCGTTAAACCTTGAACTGATCTGAGCTAATTTATCTCGGTGGTGACAATTGATTTGAACAAGAGGTTTATGAAAAAATCAGGCCCCATTTACTTGCAGGTAACGGTCTGCAGAACCTGAATGTGTGACCCAACATCAGCAAAGTTCGAAGAATCTAAAGAGGTCAAGACTCTTTTAGTACAAAGCAGCTGTTTTTTCTGTACAGGACATTTGTTCTTTCTGCTGCAGATATTCTGATGGAGTTTTGACCTTTTTTCATGTCAGACACTGTCCAAATAATTTTATTTTCATTATTTTTAGCTTCACACTAACAAAGAGGGGGGAAAAACGTAGTGACTGGAGTTTAATTTATTGATTATTAAAACTCCGAACAGACACACCCACAGAATAGAATATGCATAATCTAATTCTGGCATTTGCGTTTTTCTTTTACCATTGTGTGTTTTATCATGTTCTTATCTTAGTGGTGGCAGATGATGATCAGATATTAATACTCTTGTATCTTGTAACTGTTTTTCTTTCCCTTTATGGTTTTATGAGATGAAACCTTGGACCTTGATGCTGCATGTTAGTGTCAACCATAATCAAAGCCTGATAACTTCGTAAATGAGAACGAGTAAACAAGACATTTGCATTAACAGGGGAAAATATGATATATATATATATATATATATATATATATATTTAAGTTTATTTTCCCCTGATAGTGTTTTATTTTACTGTAACATGTGGAACTAATTTTTTTGCTGGTTTGAAACTTTTCATCTGCTTCCATCAGTTTTTCACTTGTTTAAATTAAGAAGTGCCATGTGTGAAAAATGTATCAGAACTCATTTTACATCAGCAGACATCACATGTTTTCTTTCCTCAAATCAGGCAACTTTTCTAAAAATTTAGCAGACAAATCTAAATATAATCTAACACTGCACGACTGTCATCATTAATGAAAAATTAACTTACCTTTCGATGGTGAAAACCTGGAGAAAGAACATGCAGTTAGGTTTCACAGGTCTGTTATTTTCACGTCGAAGCTGAACATATGATCACAAAGCAACTCTGAACTTTGATATGAAGAACCTGGGGCAACTGAAGTCAAACATTAACAGAATCAAAGTTTATCATTCATTTGCAGACAGTGACGTTTTGACGTTTTGGAAAAGCAGATATAAAAAATACTGTTCAATTACTTTTGACCGAACCCAGGACTCAGCAGGTCGGAATCAAGCAGATACTGATGACGATGATTCACCAAACCACTTACAAGTGAATTCTAATTATCAGGGCGAAAAGTGCTTTTTATCAGGTAATCCGACAAATTCACAGACAAATACAGGAGTTTAAGCTGCAGAAAAACAATGAAAATACCAAAATAATTTTCTGTCTGAGGAGAAGAACAACAACCTTAATTCATCACTGAGCACATATAGCACATACATTGGTGTTGCAATGAAATTTGTCCTCTGCTATTAGTCCATTCCTCTGGGGGCGGGAGCTGGTGCCGGGTGTCTCGCTCAGGGACACACCTGGTGGGTAGATTGTTTTTATGGGGGGGCTGGGATTTATCTTATCTTTGCATCTGAACTGGCTTTTGCTTATATATTCATATTGGTAGTTCTTATATTGTTGGAATTCCAGCATTATATGCTGTTTAAGTTTTTTTTTCGTGGAGTAAGGTAATCGTTGCAGTATATATCCCTCAGAGGGCTTTTTGATCTTTATATTTCCTTATGGATTTAACAGGGATTAAAAGTATTGTTTGTGTAACAGGTAAAAACCAACGAGACGTCCTACAACAGTAGATTATCTAAACTAATGTAGCCCCTCAGTGGAGAGGCGGGAGGCCCGGTAGGAGGCTGGCGTCTTCCTTCTTGCCCCTCGTCCTCGTCTTCTGTCTCTAACAGAGTCGCAGTGTATGTGGACGGTCCTGCTGGGACTCTGTGTCCTTCTGGACGGTCTCCTCTGAGAACTGATCCACCTTCAGCACCACATTCACTGAGCCCTGGGTTTGGGCCACATACCTGTCCTGTGTCCTGTGTTCAGTGTCGGTCTCCATTGACAGACAGTGTTTACAGACGGATTCTTTATTAAGCCTTGGATGGAAAAAGCTCATAGAGGTGGCTGCCTCTCTCTGATTGGCCAGTAGGAGGAGCCTCGCCCTAAAAAACGTCATTGGCTGGAGCTGGAGCAGCTGTCAATCAACCAGCAGGAAACAGTGGCAGGTTGTAGCTTTAACAACTTTTAGGGAAAAACATGTTTGACAATAGTGAAAGAAAAACAAGTTTATGATGTAAATCAGTGCTGTGACCAAATGTTAAACTCAACCACAGCAAATTCAGCTGGGCGCCATCTTGTGAGGCTACACAAGCTTCCAACTCTCGGAGGAGACCGGGGTCCTCACAACACGGTCAGCATGACTTTACACCAGCTGACCTGTGGGGATCACATTTGTGGGTTCGGGGGATCAACGTATCCGGGAAATGCACTGACATATGACCGGGTGGAGCTGGGCTTCGAACCACCGCCCCTGCCGCTCTGTCCACTCCTGCTCCGTCTGCTCTTCAAACTAAAGCGGCAGTGAAGTCAGCGTGTGACCGCGGTTCCTGGAAACGGCAGCAGAGTGGGACCTCTCGCCGCTCCGCCCCTCTGTGTCCCCGCCCCGCCGCCGTTTCCTCAGGTGCTTCGCGTCGCCGCGGACGGAGGAATGTGACGGGCTGTCGGTGACGGGCTCCGGCCTCACTCCGCGCAACGAACCATGGAAACCCAGCGTCCGGATCTGAGCGGGACCGGCTCGAACGTCTGATTCTGTGAGTCGGAGATGTGGAGCGGATCTCTTTGCAGCGAGTTCGTGACGCTGTGGCTCGGTCCAGGTGTGTCTGTCCCACCTGAGGCGGCGGTTCGACTGGGATTTGTTCGAGTGTGAGTGTGTGTGTGTGTGTGTGTGTGTGTGTGTGTGTGTGTGTGTGTGTGTGTGTGTGTGTGAGGCTCACGATGCCGGATCTGATCAGTGTGAGCGAGTTTGTGGCGGAGACTAATGAGGACTACAAGGCTCCAACCACGTCCAGCTTCACCACTCGGATGTCCCACTGCAGGAACACGGTGGGCGCCCTGGAGGAGGTGAGACACACACACACACACACACACACACACACTGTGTGACTGCGGGGTGTGAACCGGTTCACAGTCAGACACAAATCCACCTTATCACGAGGTCTTCAGGTCTCTGGTTTGTTCCCACTTCCTGTGCTGAAAACCCGGATTTTCAGAGACGCCTGAGTGTCTTTTAGTCTTTACAGACACAAACGGGCGTTTGACAGTTTCAGAGTCTCTACTCCCAGCTGTGTGTGTGTGTGTGTGTGTGTGTGTGTGTGTGTGTGTGTGTTAGTGAAAAGAGGAACAGAACCACTTCCTCATGGGGGACAGTTTGGCTCCGGCCTGCTCAGTGTGTTGTAAGAGCTCAGCCGCTGCCTCGTTTTGTAACCGTGTGATGATCGGGCGCATTTGTCAACAGGACGTTCACGAACCCGATGGCAAGAGGTCAGAGGTCGGATACAGGGGCAGGCCCTCCTCGCCGTCTGCGATCCCGTCTCCCGGTGGCCTTCACTGGCTTTCTGGGGGTCTCCGGAACACGACCACCTTTAAAACCATTTTAACTCCGCAGTGTGTTTGAGAGTTAAAAATAATCTAAACTAGGAAGGAAAATGAGCCGCGTTGTACAAATACTACCGCCGTCCCTGGGACCTTCCCTGGGGGAGGAAGCACTCGGACGGCTGCCGATACCCCAGTTTTAAAGTATTTGTAAGAAAATGTTCCCTAAATAAACGCAAGCCGATGAAATCAGAAGAAGAAAGCGGAGCAGGTCATTGGCCTGTTGCCGGTTCAGGTTCAGTCCACAGGTTGGTTGACGTTTCCTTGGACGCCTGGACTGCAGCTGTGGATCCCGTGTGATCCCAGAGTGACTCAGGCATGTGGAGGGTAACGTTGTCAGATGCCTCGTAATGGGAGAGGAGCTAAAGGGCCCGAAACCTCAGGACAGTCTTGTGTCCAGCCTGTAAGACGGGACACATGGAGGTTCTGAAAAAGTCCAAACACTCCTGAACCGGACTTTTTTTAACATCTACATTTAAGACTTTACTCTCTTCGTCTTCTTCTGTTGTATGTAAACGTATGGACCTGACCCTCACACAGTAAAGTACAGAATCCCACGTAATTTCCTGGTGCTGCACAGGTTCTGGTGAACAGGAAAACCCGGTGAGCAGCCGACGTTACTTGGAATATTCTGAGAGTTTCACGCGTCCCTCACTCTGCACAGACTGTGGCACAGAGCGCAGGTCTGAGCAGCCGATTGTGTCCTGCTCCTCCTCCTGCTGCACGCTGGGACATTCCCATCCAGGAGACCCGGGGCTACGATTGGCCCTCACCTGTCCGATCGAGTCCCGACAAGAGCCGTCTCCCCCGTCCCTCCCTCTGTGTCTGTCCGCTCTCCTGTTTCCGTCTCGTCTCAACACGTCTGAGGTTAATCGTTGTACGGCTAGAAGATTTTAACAGACACTAGACATTTAAGAAACATTAGAACTGTAACAGCCGACACACAACGTCATCGCTCGTTAAACTGTAAAACTAAACTATAAAGTAAAACACAGTATGACATAAATCTGAAATACATTATACTAGTAATTTTTTAAATGTTGTAAAAACAAAACATAAAAGTACAGTGCAACTCATTAGTCAAAGAAATCTCACAAACAATTTTATTACAGCAAAGTGAAAAACAGCAAACAAAACAAAATTACAATATTTTGTTACAAATATTTTGTAACAATAGTGCAACCTGAATATAAAACAGCTGAAACAATGTTTTTATAAAACGCAAAAGTATTTTATTGCATTAAAAAAACATCAAACAATGCGGCACTTTACTGCAAAAAAATAACTTGGTATAAAAACAAAGAAAAATTTCAACTTAAACTCATAAATGTAAAAAATATGAATCAAAAAGTTTTTGTATAAATATTTTTTGGTTCAGTTTGGTTTGAGTTGTCCTCTGTCTGAGGAGGCAGTTTGCGTCAAGGACGCCAAACTAACGCTGATGAGGGACGGACAAGTGGAAAAGCAGCACTTGTCCTGTTTGATCCTGCTGCTCCTGGACCTGAACCAGCGAGCCCCTGGCCACAGAATCGCAGCGGAATGGATTCAGAAACCAGAAGTTAACGGCGCATTAAAGCTTCTCGTTGGTTTAGAGGAGCAGTCACCGCCCCAGCTGTCGCGTTATTGGTGCAGAACTCGGCTGCTCGGTCGCGGTCCGCTGGACGGTCCTGTAGCCACCAAGGAAAGTGAAGGGAAACACGTTGTGCTCAGTGAGGAGTTCCACGACTGAAGGTCGTTCGAGAACGATCGGCTGTGTCCTAACTGAGAACCACAATTCCTGCAAAAATTCATATATTTTGCATGAAGCGAAAGAACCACAAAGGCAGTTTTTTCCAATCTTGTGCAGCTCCTGTGTGTGTCTGACTGATGCCTGAAGACCTTTGACCTCTGGGCTGAAACAGTTTTGTGTTATTTGGCATATATTTTTGTCAATGTGGTTTTATGGCCGTTCATGTAAGAGCAGACAGGAAGCCGGGGGCGGGACGTGCAGCAGACGTGTGATGTGCCAGTCTGCTGGGTTTTTGGATGTGTCCTCACACTGGACAACCGATAACGAAACCTCTCTGAGTGGAAAACATAAATCCCAGAGTCTAAAAATAGCTGTTCAGGTGTGAGTCAGAGGGGGCGGAGTTAGTAAGTCACCTGTCTGATGCTTCCCCTGAACTACCTGCTTCCTGCTGTCTTCACACACCTGCGCCTCTGCATCTTCACCTCCAGCTGCCTGGTTCCGTGCAGGACGTGTTTTCCAAACCTGCCTGACCTGTAGTCAATCCGACAAACCTCCGTGTGTCTCTGAGACATTCTCACACGCTGAGTCACCGCCTGCACGTGTCCCCTGTTTCATCAGACGCTGATCCAGGACTGAAACCAGTCCCTGGATTCTGACGGAGGACGTTTGTCTGCTCTCAGCCGTTGGCGTGTAGGTTTACACATAGAACATTTGCTGTTGAAGCCACATCATGTCCACAAACTAAAACTCAAGCTCCTCATCAGACACACACTGAGCTCCACTACAGTCACTTTGTTCTACAGTATAGATAAAGTTTATTCAGGGACAAAACTTTCAGAATAAAACAAAATACAATATCATAATTAATCTTTTAGTGTGAAATTCAGCAGCGACCCACCAGTACTTGAAATAATTCACATTGTAATTATCAGATTCAGAACATTTGAACAGTGAATAACATCATAAACAGCAGTTAAAGTGATGAACACAACAATGATTAATTATTAGACTTTGACGTATTTAATGTGTCTGTTTACTAAGGAACATTTTGAATACTAAGACCAAATTTGAAGTGGGAAATACCGACATTAAAGTCTGATGTGATCCACCAGACCAACAGAAGTGTCTGTGCGTGCAAGAATAAAACCGAGCGCAAACTGAGGCCTGTCTGCGCTTCATCAGACCTGAGTTTATATTTGAAGTGACTCGATGCCAAAACCGGAACGAACTGCTCATCTCCATAAAGCTTCAAAGAGTTTTGGTTTCAGTGTTTCAGATGTCTGGGGTCCACGACGCTTTGAAGCTGGTTAAGGGATTTTCACCAGGTGGTTCTTGGGTTTTTAAAGAGGTTCTGTGGGGCCTGGAGGAGTTTCAGCAGTCAGTCCAAGGTCTTGGAAAGAGTTTAGTGACACACAAAGAGGCTCAGGTGGATTTCAGCCGCTGTTAGGATGTTCACGGAGTCCCCAAAGGAAACTGTGGTCGTTTAGGCTGGAACACGTGAACCAGGGTTTTAAGGTGTCACTGGTCAAGGACATTTAAGCATTTGCAAATGTCTGTGCCCCTTTGTGAACGTCTGCAGGCTCTTTGGGTGAGTCTGAGGGTCAAAATCTTTAGTTGGGATTTATTGGTTCTGTGCATACGTGTATTTAAATATTACAAGTTTATTCAGTTCTAACCGTGTCTGTCCTCCTCAGGTTCTGGACCTGGATCGATCGGTTCTCTACAAGATCAAAAAGTCTGTGAAGGCCATCAACGCCTCTGGTCTGGGTGAGTGAAACGGTTTCATCTCGGTCTGCTACAGAAATACTGAAGCTGCTCACCACAAAGCCTCTTCCTGCCTGCTCACACACGAGCAGGTTTTATTTTCAATGAGCAGGGTCAAAGTTTTTACACCATCATCAAACCTTAATAAAAGTGCCTCGTGCAAAGACGCCGCTGTTTATGTTCATCAGGAATTAATACTGTAGGACACGGGAACGAGACGGACTGGAGACGCGTCCTGAGCTGGATCAGGTTTATTTAAAATGATCGCTATCATCCAAAGTCAAAAACACTTTCGGCAGCTTCTTCTCATGTTGGAGAAGAGCTGACGCTGCGTTCGCTGCCTCCAACAGATGAAAGTGTCCCTGTAAATTCAACAGAGTGATACGTCTTCTCTCTAGAGGATCCCGTCATGTCAGTGTCACTTATTGAAGCTGATAAACTTCATGTGTCTGAAGCCGGATTTGGATCAAGCTGCTCCTGATAAATGAGGTGTAAACACGAAGTCGGTGTTAATTTAGTCTGTATAAAACAATATTTCATAAAAACATGGTGCAGGCTAAACCTGTGTGATCACCATTAATAACTGCACACGAACTCTATCAGTTGTTATCAGCCGAGGGCTGTGATGCCTAAACTGGAGGAAGTGTCTTGATAAATTTATCTTGCTGCTCACAGAAAACAGTTTTACAGAAGTATCGTTTGAGCTTGACGTCCGTCTGTGGAGTCATTCGGAAGCGCTGAAAGCCACACAGTGTCGGTGTCAGTTATTCTGCCTTTTCTGCTTTTATGTCTCATTCTTTGGTTTGTCTGTCAATGTTCAGACAAAAGCCTTAAAATGTGTCCCCCACAGACGTCCGTGTGAGCTCTTTAAATGTCCCGTTTTGTGACATGTGAGAAGCGTAAACTAATCCCAGAGTTTGTGATATATCATCGATAAACTGAGCCAGTCTCTGTGAACTGTGTGCAACGTTACACACTGTGTGTAAAGTTCGGAGGGATGTCATCAGTGGACAAACACTTTCCATCACAGAATAACTGCAACAGTTTTTGCAGTTTTACTTGCTTTCGTGATTTCAGAGGGAAAAGTAAAAACATGCATTGCTGTTTTATAGAATAGTTTCACCAAATGTGGCATCAAAAAACTCTGGAAACATTAAAGCGATTATTACAGCAGCTGCTGATTAATTGCCTGCCGATCAAATGTGTGAAAATTTGTACGGGAGAATCTGTGATGAAATTCTTTCAGCTGCAAAAATCCGGCGGGTGGAATAAGTCCTGACGGTGTGTTCACTGTCAGGGTGGTTGGTGGGTTTGTGTTCAGGCAGGTGGAGTCTCACCTCCAAACATTCCTGCCATAGCTCTCTCCTGTCCCAGCATGCCGAGGGAGGGACTCCCACCCGGTCTGCATCTAATGGAGCGTTTCACTGATCTGAAAACAGCCTTTGGCTCAAGTTCTCATTAAACCGCTAAAAGGATCTGCAGCTTTAAGCGTCAGAATAACGAAACAGAGAAGCAGAACATGATGTAGCATTTAGTTTAGCAGGAAGCTGCGATGTGCGCGACGAAGCTGAACGTGTGGTCACGCCGCGCTAACAAACACGAGCTGATCACGTGTTTCGGACCGAGAGCCAGGAGTGTGTGTTGTTCTGCATTTACACAAACCAGCTCCTGCTTCTTTGAAACACGTCTGCGTGTAAAGTTGTCTCAGACGTAACTGCTGCTTCTCGCTGAGCTTCATCAAACAGCGGAGGTGATGATGCTGATCTGTCCACGAGTGTGTTTAAGTAGTCTGGGACACACACACACACACACACACACGCTCGCTGCCCGCTGCGGTGAACCTCTGCAGCTGCTCTGCTCTGTGGTTTTCAGTGTGAGAGTGAAGGGCCAGCGGGAACAAAAGGAAGTGCTCTGAAGAGAGAGTCAAGTCTAAAAAGGGGTTGAGGTTTCCAATTTGTTAATTTCTGACACTTTTACCGCGTCTCAATTTAGTTTCTACGTGACGTTTCCACCACTGAGAAAAGACTCTGTATGTTTTGTAAAAATTTGTAGAATCTAAAAGGAATTAATTTCTGACAGTCGAATTCTACAGAATGTTATATTTTAAGAGTGAGTTTTCAGGCTGAAATTTATTGTGGATTGTGTCTTTGCTGCGTGAACAAACATAAGTAGAAAATCATCCTAACTTCAAAAAAGGTGATTTTTACATTTACATTTACATTTAGTCATTTGTCAGACGCTTTTATCCAAAGCGACTTACAAGTGAAGAACAAACAAGCAATAAAATCTAAGTTTAGGAGAAAAAACATCAAAGTAAAGTGCCATCAAGCAAGTGTTACGGTTTCATGAGATGCAAGTAAAGAAAAAGAAAAAGCAAGAAGACGGAAGAGTTCTGTTTTCAGCAGTGTTTTAAATGTAGTGAGTGAGGTCGCTGAGCGCACAGAGTTTGGCAGCTCATTCCACCACCGTGGGATCACTGAGCTGAAGAGTTTTCCTTGGTGTCTTCTGTGTGGCGCTGGGACTGCCAGACGTCGTTCGCTGGCCGAGCGCAGTGGACGGGAGGGGCTGTAGACCTGAATGAATGACTTTAAGTAAGCCGGAGCTGTTGAGTTGACCACTCTGTGGGCAAGAAACAGAACTTTGAACTTGATCCTAGCAGCTACAGGAAGCCAGTGCAGAGATCTGAAGAGAGGGGTGACATGAGTCCTTTTTGGCAGGTTAAAGATAAGGCGTGCTGCTGCATTTTGGATCATCTGCAGGGGTTTGGTCGTGCATGCTGGTAACCCCATCAACAGCGCGTTGCAGTAATCTAGACGAGATATGATCAGTGCCTGCACGATGAATTGAGTCGTGTACTCAGAGAGGTAGGGTCTCATCTTGTTGATGTTGTAGAGGGCAAATCTACACGACCTAGAGACTGAGGTAATGTGTTCCGTGAAGCTCAGTTGGTCGTCAATGATGACCCCCAGATTTCTGGTCGACTTAGCGGGAGTAATCACTTCGGATCCATTTTTGGAAAATGATAATCTGTTGTATGTTGTTGTTGCTACCTGAACTGATTACATTCATATTCTCTTTCAGCTTTGATTAGGTCTCGTCACACCAGACACCCGGGCGTCGGATGCTCCACACTCTGCTCTAACACGGTTTTTCTCTGTGTTGTAGCTCATGTGGACAATGAGGAGCAGTACATTCTGTCCATGGAGAAGTTCGGGGACAACTTCATGTCCCGGGAGGAAACTGAGGTCGGCTCCGCCTTCCTCAAGTTCGCAGTTTTCACCAAAGAGCTGACGGCGCTCTTCAAAAACCTGGTGAGGAGCAGAATTCACAGCCTTTATAACATTAGGGGCCGGGTGGTGGCTTCAGAGTTTCCTCTCTGACTGATTGAGGAACTTTGAGAATGTGAGCTGCATGTGGTGATTTCTGCTCTGACACAACTTCCTGTTTGCAGCTTCAGAACATGAACAACATCATCACCTTCCCTCTGGACAGTCTGCTGAAGGGAGACCTGAAAGGAGTGAAAGGGGTTCGTGATTCTGTTTCCTGTGTCAGTCCCGGTCTAACAGAACAGAGTCAAGGCCTCAGTGGGTTTTGAAGAAGCTTCGCTCACAGACACGGTTTTAGCCACTGTTGTCATTTTGTGTGTTTTTATCCTCTTTATGGTTCTTAAGCGTCTCTATGTGTCAAACCTACAGATAATTTTACTAGTCGCTTCATCCACACGTGCATCCAGGTCACATTTGCTGTTGTAATGAAATGCCCCCATATTATGTGTCTCTTCAACTGATTTGACAGAGAAAAACTTCTGTTATGTCATCAGAGCAGCACACCATCTTTATATTTAATCTGACAGTTGTGGTTACGCTAAATATCTGGAAAAACTTTTCCCAGAGTCTGAAACAGTTTTGTTCTGTTCTGACCTTCACTCAGACCTAAAGAGATTTTCTCAGCTAGTTTCTGAAGTCGCCTTCATGTGCAGTTTAGTTATAGAATCTACAATCATCAGACTCGGAGACATAGCAGCAGTCGTCAAATGTCCCTCCTGCTAACGAGCCTCACACACATCATGGTGTGGAAATATTTCCACAGTGACTCACAGGTCAAAGTCCTTCTCTGTCTGCGTTTGTGGTGGTGAATCAGTGCTGCGATCTCATTGGTCGGAGCCCAAGCTCATTGTGTGACGTCTCTGCCTCCTGCAGGATCTGAAGAAGCCGTTCGACAAATCCTGGAAGGACTACGAGACCAAACTGTAAGAAAAACTGCAACCACTCAAATGAACTCTGAAAAGTTCGTCTTTGCACTTTTACATGTTTGGTGAAGGTTTTGAAGTAACGTTTATGATTTTCCATCTTTATGAAACTAGAAAACTGCACAGACTCTGAGGCAAAATCTGTTTTTCAGAGCTGAAGTGGTTCAGTTTGTAGTTTCCTGGTTGTTATTTTGAGTTAGTGAACTAGTTTTACTGTGGTGGTTTTGCTTTATCACGGGCCCATGAATAGTTTCGTTATCTGCACATCTGACAGTAACTGATATTTTTCTTTGAAGATCACGTGAACGTATTGTAATGTTTTGCTTTGTCAGACCAACGGTCACAAACACAGAACTGCCATGAAAGCAGCTCATCTGCCTTTAGCACCGTAACATTTTCAAAAGCCTTTAACTTGGACGTCCGCAGAGCGAAGATAGAGAAGGAGAAGAGGGAGCACGCCAAGCAGCACGGGATGATTCGTACCGAGTTCAGCGGAGGGGAGATTGCTGAGGAGATGGAGAAGGAGAGACAGATGTTCCAGCTGCAGATGTGCGAGGTGAAGTCGCCCAGACTCTCCTGTAACGAGTCGGGGGAGATCAGACGTTGGAGATTAATGCTCCTTCTGCTTTGTCTGTGCAGTATCTGCTCCGAGTCAACGAAATCAAAGTGAAGAAAGGCGTTGACTTCCTCCAGAACCTCATCAAGTATTTCCACGCTCAGTGCAAGTATGTCCCCGTAAAACGTCCAAAACAGGTTGACGTGGAAACAGTCAGTCCAACTTAAGTCCTTTAGTCTCGGTTAAAGTTTGTCTTAAAGCATCTGAAGTTCACAAGACGCTGCAGCAGTTGTTGGTCTGGTTTTGCTGCAGCTCAGTGGATTCAGAACCTCAAGCTGGACTGGTGGGTTTTGTTCCCATCACTTCCAGTAAAGGTGCTTAAAATGTAAAGCTCTGTGCGAACAAGAAAAACCGTCACCGCAGGAAAAACTTTGTCTGAATCGTCTGAACGTTTCATATTTTACTCTAAAAGTTGTGACCTCGTCCTGCGTCTGTGTACAGTTTTTTCCAGGACGGACTGAAGGCCGTGGAGAGTCTGAAACCTGCTGTAGAGAAACTGGCCACAGACCTGACGGGGGTGAGTTTAATGCGCCTGCTGAGACGTTTCAGTGCAGCAGACGTTACGCGGGTGAAAATAACGTGTTTTTTGTTTTCGGCGTCGATCAGATTAAACTGCGTCAGGACTCGGAGAGGAAACAGCTGAATCAGCTCCGAGACGTTCTGAAGGCTTCGCTGCAGTCGGAGCAGAAGGAGGTGGGAAACGCACAGCTGTTGCCGTTGATTCTGCTCATTATCCATTTTGAAATTGTCCCTTTAAACTGTTCTCCTGGCGTTCACAGGATGCGCAGGCGAAGCAGAGCGCAGGTTACAGCCTCCATCAGCTGCAGGGTAACAAGGCCCACGGAACCGAGCGCTCCGGATTCCTCTACAAGAAAAGTGAGGGGTGAGTCGACGTCCCACAATCCCACGGGAACAACTTCAGTAATATTCCGTAAAATCTTCCGATTATCGCGTGTGAACACTGTGCGTCTGCTTCCCAGCCTGAGGAAGGTGTGGCAGAAGAGGAAGTGCTCAGTGAAGAACGGTTTCCTCACAATCTGCCACGGCACGGTAAGACGCCACGTCCTCTTCTCCTACTGGTGCTTGGCCAATCAGGGCAGAGTGAGCGGCAGAATAATGATAAGGAGAAGAAGAACCAGATTTAGAACGATGTCTTTTCATGTGAGACTTTGAAGAAAAGATACAGGACCGGATTTACGCAGCTTGTTAGCGGGCGGGTCTTAGTGCGGCAGACGTCCTCTCACCTTCCTCCCTGCTTGTTGTCTCGCAGCCCAACAGGGCTCCAGCCAAACTCAACCTGCTCACCTGCCAGGTGAAGAGGAATCCGGACGAGAAGAAGAGCTTCGACCTGTTCTCACGTAAGCTGCAGACACATCCCGTCCCCGGCGGCTATCGCCTCGTTCTGTTTCTGTCTGCTTTGTCTCATGTCTGTCCCCGTCCACAGACGACAGGACCTATCACTTCCAGGCTGAGGACGAAGCCGAGTGTCAGGTGTAAGTAGCCCTCACCTCTGACCTCTGAGCCGTGTGTCGTGTACCCGCTCTTACGTTGTGCTGTGTGTGCAGCTGGGTGTCGGTGCTGCAGAACAGTAAGGAGGAGGCTCTGAACACGGCGTTTAAAGGAGACCAGGACGAAGGGGAAAACAACATCGTCCAGGAGCTGACCAAGGCCATCGTAGGAGAGGTGAAGAGGATGATGGGTAACGACGGCTGCTGCGACTGCGGAGCTGCTGGTCAGTACTTCTACTACTGCTGGTCCTGCAGCAGCTTCCTTTCAGTCCTTTCGTTGCGTCTTCGTTCGATTCTGTTGGACACGCACGTCGCTGAGTTCACACCAGGTGTTCTCAAATACTTAAATACTGGAACTGGAGCAACTTGTTAATTCCCGAGCTGTTGGTCATGCCGGTCTGACGGGTTTGCGTCTGGACCGGAGCCACAGCTGTGGCACAACCTGAACCGTTGTGGAGACACTTTACAGCTTGTTTCATTACCGGTTGGTGTTTCGAGTTGTTGTGTTTGAACCCCCCACCCCTCTCTCGTCCCACCAGGTCCCACCTGGCTCTCCACCAACCTGGGGGTCCTGATCTGCATTGAGTGCTCAGGGATCCACAGGGAGATGGGGGTCCACTACTCCAGGATCCAGAGTCTGGACCTGGACGTCCTGGGAACCTCTGAGCTCCTGGTGAGTGGCGTCACTGTGGATTATTCCCCACCAAGCTGAATTTCTTCTCACAGAAACATCATGAATTCTGCTTTTTTTGTGTGGCTTCAGAACTTCATTTCAGATTATTTTCTGTGTTTTCATCTCTTCGGTGTCATTTCTCATCATGGTGTGTGTTTGTGTGTGTGCTGGCAATATTATAGTTGGTTACAGTTTCCTTTTGTTATATTAAGTATAAATACATGTACTTGAACTTGTGATTTCGGGTTCTACTTTTACTGGTACATGTACATAAATGCCCTTAAACTTACTTTTTGACTTCCCTACAATAAAATATCTCCTGACTTCTAGCTGAAAATTGCCTCCAGAGAACATCACTTGGAGGAGATTTACTTCTCGTTGCTCACATTATAGAACTTCTAATCCTAGTCAAACTGCTTTTCCAGAGCTCCTCCAGATGACATCATCTGAACCTCTAATGATGAACAACACCTCTGGCTGGTGTCAGCTGCAAGAGGTTTTTCAGCTAGAAGAGAAATACTTTAATATAGGGAAGTCAGAGAAAAGTGTAAAGGCATTAACCTACATTTACACCCTAAACTAAAGCCACAGAAAACGTAAAAGACGAGTGAAGGTGACCTTTAAAAATGGAAAATGTCACAAACGGAGCATTTAAGGAGAGAAGACGTGTGCTGTGTCTTCACTGAACAGTGTGTGGAACAACCTCATGTTGTCTTTTAGTTGGCGAAGAACGTAGGAAATGCCAGCTTCAACGAGATCATGGAGGCCGATGTGTCGGCACAGGACGTCACCAAACCTGATTCGAGCAGCGACATGTGAGTGTTTTGTGCCACACTAAGCGGGGCGGTTGTTGTACATCCAAGGACACTGTGTGAGAGCTTCGGGCCTTTATTACTGTTAACAGATGCACGTAGGCATGTGAATTTTTACCAGCGTCTCGACGTTTTAACTACAGTGCTGGTGGCGAACATCTTTGAATGCTGTTTTTTTTATCATTCTCGTGCATAAACGTGCTCTGAAATAACTGGTTCACGTATTCAGTCGTCTCGTGTTTTCGTCGTTCATGTTTCTCTCCGGTTGTTTCCAGGCAGACGAGAAAAGACTACATCACAGCCAAGTACACAGAGAAGCGCTTTGCCCGCCGGCTTTGTCCCGATGCTGCGTCCAGGGTTCAGGCTTTGTACGAGGCGGTCAGGAGCCGGGACATCCTGTCTCTCCTCCAGGTCTACGCTGAAGGCGTGGACCTGATGGACACCCTCCCTCAGCCCAAAGAACACGTACGACTGCTCCGATTACTTCAGTCAGTCAGTCAGTCCGCACAGACTGATGGCAGCTGTGTTCGTGGTTAAATGCGTCTGAGTTCCCGTCTGTCTGTGTCTGTCAGGAACCCGGAGAGACCGTGCTCCACCTGGCGGTCCGTATGGTCGACAGAAACTCCCTGCACATCGTCGACTTCCTCGCTCAGAACAGGTCACTACGTCTTCCCGAACTACTGTCACAACTTTTCTGATCCGATTCAATAATTGTTTGTCTAATTGAGTGTCGTGAAAGAATACACGAATACACGGAGACCAATCACAAATGTCCCGTTTTGTTTGACCAACACACATTCAGTTCAGAGAAACTGGTCCATTGGATAGAGTCAGACTTCAGCAACATGAGCTTCTGAACTCAGAGGCTGCTGCTGCAGGTCGAGACGACGCTCAGAGTTCAGGAAACGACACACATCTCTAACGCCATTTCAAACCCATGTTTGTGTGTCTCAGTGCGAACCTGGACAAGCAGACGAGCAAAGGAAGCACGGCGCTGCACTACTGCTGCCTGACCAACAACAGCGAGTGTCTCAAACTGCTGCTGAGAGGAAAAGCTTCAGTGTCCATCAGTAAGGACACACAAAGGACACAAAGAGGACACTGCACACAGACAGTGGCAATGTTTGAGTATTTAAACGAAAACCTCTGCACTAGCATCAACTGACACTGGTCTTCAGTTTCCTTTGTGTTTACTGAGTCTTATGTTTTAGCATTAGAGTTGTAACTAACTCTGACTGCTCCGTCGGTCCCTTCGTTGAGCTTTGATGAGCTCTTCTCTTGTCCCAAATATTTTTTAATTAGTCTTTCTAATCTTTTGTCCCAGCAGTGACGAAGATGTAGTGTCCTGATGTGTGGCTAATAAATTTTCTCCACAGCAAACGACGCAGGAGAGACACCACTGGACATCGCCAAACGTCTCCGACACACTCAGTGTGAAGAGCTGGTACGGAGAGAGATTAGTGTGTGTTTGACTCGTGTGAAAGGTTTGTTGAGTCTTTGCATTTACAGGTTGTGGGTTGTGTGTGTTTCAGCTGACTCAGGCTCAGACCGGTAAGTTTAACGTCCACGTTCACGTCGAGTACGAGTGGCGTCTCCAAAACGAGGACCTGGATGAGAGCGACGAGGAGATGGAGGACAAGGTCGGTCGCTTCTGTCTCTTGCTGCTTTTAAAACCTCATGAAGAAAGGTTCTGGATCTGTAACGTCTCGTGTCTGTGCATCCCTCTGCAGCCAATCCCGATTCGGCGTGAGGAGCGTCCAGTCAGCTGCTTCGTGAGCAGCACTGGTCCTGCGCAGCCCAACCTGGCGGCGCTGGCCCATGATGTCGCCAGTCTGGCACGGGACAAACAGAGGCCGCAGGTCCCCAGCGTGATGATGAGCAACGAGACCTACGGGACTGTGCTGGAGCTCAACCTGCCACCACCAGGACCCACACCCCCGCTGCCACCCAGAGGACCCAACAGAGGTCAGAGGATGTGGGGGGCTCAGGTCATTTTGTATGTCAGTTCTGCACCGGTTCCGTTGTTGGACATCGCGTTAAAGGAAATCGCCTCAGTCCAGCTGCTTCTTGTGTCAACAAAGAAATTGTAAAGCATCAGAGGAAGTGATAGAGGAACAAGCTCTTAGCCATAGTCCAGCTGAGACGTGTGGCTTTGTCTCCATGCAGGACCTGGATCCATTAAACCTGGTGCCATGGAAACGGTAGGGAGACAGAGGTCGTCCTCGGACCCCCCCCTCCCTCAAACTCCGGAGAGGAACTCCATGTACAGTGAGTGTCCAAAAAAACGGTTTGTCTAAAATAGTCAAAGCCTCTTTTGACTGTTACTCTGACTGTGACACTGGCCTCTGAATCTCTTTGTAGCATCTGCTATAGATTTGCGTCTTTCCTCCTTTGACATTTAGTTTCCATCGGTTTGTCGTCATTTCCTGGCTGTGTGTAGTTTGGAGTCTCTGTGGCTGTGCTCCTCTACCCGACATCTTCAGCTCCACCGTTTCCTCCTGCCGGATGAACTTTCGATGATTGTGTGTAAAAACTTTACGTCAAATCTAAATGCAGTCTCTCTTCCTCCCCCAGTACTCCCAGCACTTCCTCCACCTCCTCCTCCTCCTCCCCCCCCAGTAAACAAGAGGTCCAATAGGTTGGAGACCAAGACTATATCCGTCAAAAACACCCCACTCCCTCCTCTGCCACCAGCAGGACTCACCTCCATCCCCCCAGGGCCCTCAGTACCTGCAGGTCCATCGACCTCCTTACCACCACCACCCACGTACAAAGCTCCACTCCTCCCCCCATCCGTCCCCAGCCAGACCGGCAAACCACCTGGACCCCCAGGGCCAGTAGGCCCACTTGGAGCAACAGGTCTACCAAGACAACAAGCACCAACAGGGCCTCCTGCACCACAGGGACCACCAGGACCGCCGGGACTATCACGACCACCAGGACAACCAGGACTACCAAAACTACCGGGACCACCAGGGCCACCTGGACCCAAATCCCCCACTGGGTACATACTAAACTATACGGTGTACTGGCCCACTGTTGTGGGCGGACCTCGTGAACCTGTAGTTGTATTGCTGGACTGGTTGACATAGGGATGTACTGGTCTCACCTGGTCTCTGATGGTCCGTTGTTGTTTGCATTATTTAGTACCAGTCAGTACTGGTCTTTACCGGCCTGTTGTCCAGCAGTCCGTCAGCTCTTGCCAGTACTGGTCTCCGCTGACTGGTACTGGTCTCTGCAAGTCAGTTCCAGGTTCTGCTACTCACTATTTGATCTGTATCACTTGGTAGTGAACCGGTGATCCACTGGCACCAGTTCTGAAAATAAGTTTTTTAAAACTGAGCAGGTTCACTGCCAAACACGTTTCTTACATAAATACAAGTAATACGAAAGTATGAGGATGTAGAAACAAGAAGTTCTAAGAAGTAAAATGAAGACATGGTTCTGGATCAGAAATGGACCTTGTAGTGTACACACTGTTAGAACCCTGTGATTGTGATAAACAAGGCTCCAGGTCAGCTGATCAGATCCGATCAGCTTCAGTCCGAGTAATTGTTACTTTTTTCTGATTCCAGATCTGTAATGAATCCTCCGCTGAGACCACCTGTCAGGACTGGGTCCATGGACAAAGGTACAATCACGTCACAGAAGGCAGCTGCAGGCGACCAAACCACGTTTCAAATTTTTCTGATTCCACAGAAGCAGAGAATATGAAGTGTCATAAATTACACTGGCACAAAAACAGAAGTGACGATTCGTATACAGACACGCAGATTGATCAGTGATCCCGGTTCTGGAAGGGTTGATCAGACCAGAGATGAGCCTCGCTCACGTCAAAATGTGAAACTCCACTACAGCTTGACCGACAACCTGAGGCTGCTTTGTCTTTTTGTGCAGGTTCCCAGGCTCGGTCCCCGCACACTCCAGGTCCTCCAGCCCCGAGACCCAGAACCACCTTCTCTGTAAGTCCACAAACGCGACAGGTAGATTTAAGAAGGCAGGTCCTGAATTTCCCGGTTACTCATTATAATCCTCAGTCTGAAGAGATTTTTCTCACGGATGAAGAGTCTATCTCACACAGTGAAACCAGCTCAGCACCAGTTCGGATTTTGAGGTCGCAGTGATTCACTCAGTAACAGAAGACGTAGACCTGTGACTTTACAGATGTTTCGTTTATTGTCCTTGAACCAGAACCATTCCTGTACGTTTTTTAAATGTGACTGTGTGTAGAAGCTGAAGCCTCAGAGGGTCCAGGCCATCTACAACTGTTCAGCCGATAATCCGGACGAGCTGACGTTCACCGAGGGGGAGGTGATCGTGGTGGAGGGGGAGGAGGACAGCGAGTGGTGGGTGAGTGAGGAAAGCTCGACATTTCTCTTTTAGTTTCCAGTTGTTTGTACGGTGATGGCCTCAGACTCTCAGAAGCCTCTGCACACGTGCAGCTTGTGATCGTCGTCTCCTCTGTTTCAGATTGGTCACATTGAAGGAGAGCCGACCAGACGAGGAGTGTTTCCCATCACGTTCGTTCACTTCATCACTGAGTGACGCCTCCTGAGGGGAACACACAGAACAAAAGACTCGACCACAAACCGCCATCATCAGCTGAAACGAAGACGTGAAGCTGATGTTTGATCCACCTCACAGCCTCAGTCAAGACCTTCCTCTCAGAGCTACACACAACAGGATCCTCCATCCTTACAAACTCGCTCTGTTTTTGTCCGTGTTGCCCTAAAATTACAGAACTTCATCTAAAATTCTAGTTTTCAAACATCCCAAGCCTGTCGGACTGAATTTGTGTCTCACATGTTGCAGACAGAGTCTGCCGACGTTATTGCCCCTCATCAGTGCACGGAAACACCTGTCCACATACTTTTGTCCATACACAGTATATTATATTATTAGGCAGAGCTCGTGGTGATACAATCCTCAGATCTGCGTTTGTTTTTCGAAAGTTTTCTTAGAAATTATGATTTTATTGTTTTGTTGTCAGATAAGGGAAATTCTTTATCGGTGTGTTTATAAGAGTGAAAAATATGAACGTCCACTTTGATTTTACTGTATTCTCGTGTTCTTACTCTGCACAGTGTCATTAAAACTTGACAGAATATTCCTTTAACACACAGCTAGTGTAGTTTTGAGTTTTAATTGCATAGTCGCATTTTCCTTCACTTTGTCATAGTTGTAAAAAAAATTCAGCTTTACTGTTTCTTCACTTGAATTTTTTTATTGCTTCTGTCTTGTTATACTTTTTTAAGTTGTCCTCCTCAAACTGTGCAAAATCCAAACCTGACATGACAAAAACAGAAAATAAACTGCAGTTTCACGTCACATTTTTATTGCGTCCCTCCTCTTCTTCTCACTTTGATTTTTACCTGTCTGCCTTATTATTCCTTATGGTGTTTTATTTTGTTTAAAACCCCCGAGTGTTATGATTATAATGTTTGCCTTCTTATTAAGAAATTCTGACGACCTAATAAACGGCAGGGTATGGGTGGATACAGACAGTGGAGTAAAGAAAAGTAAAAGTTTCATACGTAAATGTAAACCTGTGCTTAAAGCAGATGATTACTTTAATATGAATCTGTCAGACTGTTCAGTCTAAGAGTGGACATGTATGCAACTTTATTATGATATAAAATAGCAGATGTCAACCCCAGGTATTCATAAAAAGCTGGTTGGGGGTGACACAATCTGCAGGGATTATGTAAATGCATTTCTACATATGATAGGTTATCCTCCGTTCATAAGCAACACACCGACCTGAGTGGAGTTTTGATTTTTAAATTTAATTTTGTGTCCAACAGGTTTAACCTTGTGGCGTCTGATGAACCCTTCTCTGTCCGACTTGTTTCAGATGAAATATTTTCATCTTAAAACAATTAAACTCCTGTGCTCCTCATACGTTTTTCCATATGATCCATCTTCTGGAGATACTGTGTGTTTTTTCACTCTTGGTTTTTATCCATTTATCATGTTCGTCTGAATTCTCTTCTGCCTTTGTTTCACGTTTCTCACTGGGTTTTGTGGGATTTAGGTTTTCATGGCAACGTGATCTGTGGAATTTTGTGGCTTCGTTTACAATTTGTAATATTGTGGAACATAGAATTCGTAAATGCTCAGTGTCTTATAATAAGAATACTTCTAGAGTGAATAGCTGTAAGATTATGATTGATTGATTTATAACTTAAAGCGTTTTTGTGTGAAACGGCTTTTTCCATCTCTCAAAATGGTAATATTTTCATTGTCATTTCATTCATTTTGATCTTGGTGTATGTTTTTATTCGAAGGAGGGAAGAACAAAGGGGAACCAAGTTACAACAGGCGTGAGTCCACGGAGGATTTCCGCACGGACCGGAAGTGACGCGTGGCATGAGTCGTAGCTACGCGGGTATTAGCTAAAGTTTCCATGAATTAATTGGTGTTTGTGAAAGATTGTTCCAGATTCGTTGACGTGAACATGGCAGCGAAACGCAAATCCGACGTAAATGTTCCCGCGGAGGAAAGTGACCAGCTGCTCATCCGGCCGCTGTGAGTTCGAACGCCCGTAACCGGCGGGAAGCAGCTTAAAACGGGACAAGTCGCTTTACGTTTACGGTGTATGTGAACGAGGAGGAGGAGGAACGCGTTTTACCAAATACATATTCAGATGATCATCTGTTAGTTACGTTATCCAAGTCATAAAGGCTATGATTCATATTTCATATATAGACACCGAAGCAAAGTGCGGAGCTCAGCGACCTGCTTCGTTTGGACATAAAACAAAATCATAAAAATAACCTTGTCTCCCATGAAGCAGAGACACTCGTTCCTCACTTAAATAGTGTGTTTCTGGCTTTCGCTCCGGCTCAGTTGTCGGATATCGGTTAGTGGCTGGTAAACTGTCCCACATCTGAAATTCTCTCTGTGTTGTTGTCCAGAGGAGCCGGGCAGGAGGTGGGACGGTCCTGCATCATTTTGGAGTTCAAGGGACGGAAAATTATGGTAACGCCGCCTCTATTGTTATGCGTGTCCGTCTCTTGTGCACGTTAAAGTCCCTTCGGTGTTGTGTTAACCGCCCCGTGTCCTGTGATGCAGCTGGACTGTGGGATACATCCCGGCCTGGAGGGAATGGACGCTCTTCCGTACATCGATCTGATCGACCCAGCTGAGATCGACCTGTTGCTCGTCAGCCAGTGAGTTCCGTTCCGTTCCGTTCCTCATTACACACACTCAGGTGCAGCTCTGGACCTGGAAGCTCCTCGGTGACTCACGTGTTGATCTCCCTCAGCTTTCACCTGGACCACTGTGGAGCTCTGCCCTGGTTCCTGCAGAAGACCAGCTTCAAAGGACGAACCTTTATGACTCACGCCACCAAGGCCATCTACCGCTGGCTGCTGTCAGACTACGTCAAAGTTAGGTAGGACGGACAGGACAGAGGCTTGGGTTTACCAAGGATTTTGTCAGGATTTCAGGAGCAGACGTGACACGTTCTGACACCTGCTGCATTTTCTGACTAACAAAAGAGGATAATGTGTCTTGTGTATTAATGCTGCTGTCTGTTGCAGTAACATCTCAGCAGACGACATGCTGTACACGGAGACAGACCTGGAGGAAAGCATGGAGAAAATTGAGACCATCAACTTTCACGAAGTGAAAGAAGTGGCCGGCATCAAGTTCTGGTGTTATCATGCCGGACACGTCCTAGGAGCCGCCATGTTCATGATTGAGATCGCTGGCGTCAAGGTATCTTTCGCTTTGCTGGTTCCTTCACTCACGTTGTCCTGAGATACATCTGTACACTGAACGTGAGCAGCAGAAATCAGACGAACACAGTCCAGAGTTATTCTGCTTATAAAGTTGCGTATGATTTTGTTTGTCTCTCTGTGTAGCTGCTGTACACAGGAGATTTCTCTCGTCAGGAGGACAGACATCTGATGGCAGCAGAGATCCCCAGTGTCAAACCAGACATCCTCATCACTGTGAGTTGTTTGTGCGCGAAGCCTGTTTGTCTTTACTGAAATCATAAAATCTTTAAAAGGTCTTACATGCGTAGTTAAAATGACGTGCACATGAGTCTCACGTTGTCGAAGTTCCAGGTAGGGTTGGAAAGTTTGACATAAAGCTCTTGGTTGCAGAAATAGAACATCAGCAATAACAGTGACATTACTCTGCTCATTTTGTTGGGCATATCCAGGACTGTACAACGTGATATGTGAGGTATTCTGAAAAACATGTCATAGTTAAAATAAAAATAAATCAACAACCCCACTGGTGCTTCAACTTAAGGCATTTTATTCAGTGGTGGATTAATCCTCCTGTGGATTATGTTGATTATTCTTACATTATGACCTTGACTACAGCGATTGTAGGTTTGGGCCGTAATTTAAACAGAACGTACCGCTGAAGTAGATGAAACCTGAGTATTATTAAGTGTAATTATGAAGTTTTCTCTCGCTGTTAGGAGTCAACTTATGGGACTCACATTCACGAGAAGAGAGAGGAGCGAGAGGCTCGTTTCTGCAACACCGTCCACGACATTGTGAACAGGGAGGGACGATGCCTGATCCCCGTCTTCGCTCTGGGACGTGCCCAGGAGCTGTTGCTCATCCTGGGTGAGACATTTTTGGCTTTTCTCATTCTGTTCTTCATCTAGTTTAGGTCCAAGTACTGTCCCAGTTTGAATTCCACATTTGACTTATATGGACATGGGGTAGAGAAGTATTCCAGCATTTATTTTATTAACCAGAAGCAATCGTGAGAAAACCCAACTGGAGTTTGGGAATCCAAAAACCAAACACAGGAGCTAGAAGAATCTAAAAAGCTCTTTAGTGCCGCAGCCTTAGTGACAGTCGTCACTTTCCACGCTCAGCTGATTGAGCGTTAATAAAAAAGAGGTGTTAGTGCTGCTTTTGGACGTCATGGCTGAATTTTCATGTTTTCTTTATCAGATGTGACAAAAATTGTGGTGGTGAACTTTGTTTGCTTCACTGGAAATTTGTGTTTCGCCGTTGAACCCGTCATGTCCCACTTTAAAGTTCTTTATATAACCATCTGTATATAACCAGATGAGTACTGGCAGAACCACCCGGAGCTTCACGACATCCCCATCTACTACGCCTCGTCTCTGGCCAGGAAGTGCATGGCTGTATACCAGACCTACATCAACGCCATGAATGACAAGATCCGCAAGGCCATCAACATCAACAACCCCTTCGTCTTTAAGCACATCAGCAACCTCAAGGTCGGTGCACACACACTGGAAAGTCACAGGTATCTGGGTTGTAGGTTTTTACGCCTCCGTGTGCTTTCAGAGCATGGATCACTTTGATGACATTGGCCCCAGCGTGGTGATGGCATCGCCTGGTATGATGCAGAGCGGCTTATCCAGGGAACTGTTTGAGAGCTGGTGCACCGACAAGAGGAATGGCGTCATCATCGCTGGATATTGTGTGGAGGGAACACTCGCTAAGGTGAGTTCAGGCCGTTTCTGAAGACAGGCTGTACGTTTGCCAGAGCAAAGCTCCCGGAAGACAACTAGGCGCCAACGCTGCTCTTAAGAGCGCCAGAGTTCCTAGTGGGCTGAGAAAAAGATTGTACGAAGTTGCTGATCTGCCAGCTGCCCCGGCAGTGTTCGGTCCAGATCGGTCATAGTTCAAGAGCAACCTGTGCTTCCAGAGCTCCCCTGTCGGGCTCAGGGGTTGGTCTCTGTAAAGGAACTAACTTGTGGCCTTTACATTGATAGAGAGAGCGCTTGAGCTGAGGCTGAGGCTCAACACTTTGAGGCCTGTCCAGAGGACAAGAAAGCTTTTTGAAATTTGCACATAGTACATTTTAATTCCCAACCTGGAGATTGTTCTGTCTATCTTATATAAAACTGTTTCAGCTCTTCAGATCATTGTAGTTTCTTCCCCAAATTGACAAATTTGACCTGTACATTCAATGGCTGACACTCTGCCCCAGACAGATTATCACTGACCTGAAGAAGCATTTTTGAAGCCCAGTCGCCACCAGAAAGGCTCTCGATAAAACCAGGACCTGGATGACTAAAAATATACAGACCATTTTCAAACTAGCAGTAACTGCTGATTTCAGTGGTTTGTTCTAAACGCTTGTTGGTTTCAGCACATCATGACAGAGCCCGATGAAATCACCACCATGTCGGGTCAGAAGCTTCCTCTCAAGATGTCAGTGGACTACATCTCCTTCTCTGCTCACACCGACTACCAGCAGACCAGCGAGTTCATCCGAGCGCTCAAACCTCCTCACGTGGTAATTACATGACCACCGCGCACATCTGCTTACACGTTAACATTAAAAGGGAATTGTAAGGAAACATACGGACAGTTTTTAAACCGGAAAAATGTTAATGGTTCATTTAGAACAACATATTTTCACATAGTACATACAGAACATATTATCAAACTATTGACCAGTTTACTAAAATGATCACAGCAGTCAAATGAGGTAGCGAGCCCCTGAGCACGTCGATAGAAGCTAACTCTAGGCACGGTTGCTTCTCCAGATTCTGGTCCACGGGGAGCAGAACGAGATGGCCCGCCTCAAGGCAGCTCTGATCCGTGAGTATGAAGACAACGATGAGGTCCACATTGAAGTTCACAATCCGCGAAACACAGAGGCCGTCACTCTAAACTTCAGAGGAGAGAAACTGGCAAAGGTTGGCCTGAAACCCCACAAACACGTCAGATGTGTTGATCAGTCTGTTCTCTGCTGTTGTCGTGTGTTCCTAACTCCCAGCCTGCTGTGGTGCAGGTGATGGGCTCCCTGGCTGACAAAAAGTGTGTTCAGGGTCAGAGAGTCTCCGGGATCCTCGTCAAAAGAAACTTCAATTATCACATCCTGGCGCCCTCGGACCTCTCCAGTCAGTAACTCTCACTCAGTTAGTCCTTGTGTAGATAATGGTGAAGATCTGAAAACTGGCAGTGACAGAGTGACCGTTTCCTCCCGTCTCTCTTCAGACTACACAGACTTGTGTATGGGCACAGTGACGCAGAGTCAGGCCATCCCGTACACCGGACCCATCTCTCTGCTGGTCAGTCAGCTGCGCAGCCTCGCAGGTGGGTGAACTCTGAACTCTGTTGACTCCGTCAGGTTCTCTTGCGACTCTGGATTGTGAACTTTTGTGGTGTCGGAGCCCATTTGTTCTGCTTTCACGATCGTGATATTCATGTAACTCTGACCAGTTGCGTCCTACAAACAGCTGTCGACCTGAGGTGCTAAAAGTTTTCCTCAGAGCATCTGTTTAATTCAACTTTACATTCACGGTTGTTTCTCTCCTCACGTTTCTTTCTCAGCCATAAGTGAGAGCTGGTAAAAGGTGATACATGCAGGAATTAGGGGAAAAAACCTTGTGAATTCTGAACGCAGTTGCAGCCACAGCTCCGACTGTGGACGTTTGTGTTGCCTTTCTGGCCGTAGTTTCAGAACTGTTATGCCCCAGTTTCAAACTCAGATCAGTCACGATGTGAACGTAGCCTTTGTGCATTAACATCATGTTTCTTTTCAGGAGATGTGGAGCAGGTGGACGGAGCAGAGAAAATCACTGTCAGGATCTTCAAGAACATCACACTGGTTCACGACGCGGGCATGGTGCTGATGGAGGTCAGAGACGCGAACACTTTATCGACCCTCCACCACGGCACCTTCTTTGCAGTTGTTAGAGGGGACAGATCCTGTTTCCCTTCAGGACAGAGAAGGAGGAAATATCTGACCGACCTTTTGTTCTCATTTCAGTGGATCGCTAACCCGCTCAACGACATGTACGCTGACGCCATCGCTACAGTGGTCCTGGAGGTCCAGTCCAACCCCAATGCCCAGAAATGTCAGTAAAAGCAACACATCCACTCTTGAATTCCACTTATCCACACAAGCACGTCTAACGATCCATGTTGCTTTCAGTTCTTGAAGGCAGGAGGGAAACCTTTGACGCCGACGTGTTCGTAGAGAGACTGGCACTCATGCTGCAGTGAGTGCTGTATTCCCAGTGGATGTTTGTTTCACTGTGCCTTCAGTGCCAGTCGGGTGGAGTCTTTATGAACACAACAAACTGCCCATGTTAAGTCTATTCATTCTCTTAAATTTTATTAACCGATGTTCTCTAAAGCCCACCCGGCTGGCATTATGTGTGAGTGGCTTACAACAGCAGGAAAATCATTTTTAAAACTTGGTTTTGAGAAATTAATCTAAACATTTTCTGCTGCAGTGACATGTTTGGGGACGACTGTGTGAATTTCAAAGAAAGTAAAAACCTGACTGTGACGGTGGACGGAGTCACGGCGTTCATCGACCCAGAGACCAGAGTGAGTCACTTAACTTATCAGATGAGTTCAGCATGTTTGTGATCAGCAGGGCAGCGAATATCGACTGTGGGTTGGACTCATAAAAGACATCACGTCCTTTGCCTGTTTCCTGACCCCGAACTTGTGTCCTGTCCTCTAGTCTGTGACCTGCACAGAGGACGAGACTCTGAGAGAGATGGTGGAGGTCGCTGTCCATCGGCTTTACGACGCCCTCAGCCCCACGTTCTAACTGAAGTCTTGCTCAGTTTATCCCGTGGAACCAGCGTCCACACACGTCCTCACTGGCGATCCTATAACCAACCACATGTGACGTGTGTTGTGCAGAAGTTGAGGCTGCTGCTGTAGAAATCTACGAGAAGCGATACGTCTAAAATGCCAGAAGAACTCCGTCACCCCTGAACATGTGTCTGAATGCTGGTTACAAGTAAGTCCTCTTTAACAAAGACGAGCGCTTTGTTGGAATCCTGGTTCCAAAGGAACCACCTGCAGGAGATCAGCGGACCATTTCAGATTGTTGTACTTTTATTGAGAAAACTGCTTTTGTGATTCAAAAAGTCATTTCTTACTGAGGAAAATAAACGTAAGTAAACAACATTTCACTGCATTTGATTGTCTTTAATTTCGCTGACAGGTAAAGGAAAATCTTAACGCTATCTGAGCTTGTGTCCCACTGTTCACCTCGTGTGATACAGATGTGTGTGTGTGTGTGTGTTTGCTCATAAACGGATGCTGCTGTGATCGGTGGATGGTGACATGACAAGGCTGAGGGAGTCGCTGTGTAGATTTACAGTGTCAGTGGCTGGACTTTATGATTTTATGATCACAACAATAAAATAAAATTGTGTGTAAATCACGATAAGAGAAAATATTAGGAGAAGTAGTTTTCTTGTTAAAAAAAAAACACTTTTACTTGTTGTAACGGGAAAGTTTTCTTGCTCAACACGTTTAATAAATGATTCGACAGGGTTGAAAATACTGAACCCAGCACTACACAAAAAATACATTTATTTGTCTTTGCTGACATGAATACAGACATTAAAACATTTGCCAATCGCATGAACGCAACACAAAGATCTTTAAATGATTTATAGTCAGTGAAAGACAGAATCTGGCAAAGCTTCATGTGCTTATAACAACACAGATAAACCGAAACATCTCAGTGTAAAAGACTCGACACATTTCAAACACTCAACGTTAAAAATACTGACTGTAGTGCATTTAAATACCACAGAGGAGGAGAAGGCCCGCTGCTGAGCGCTGAGCTTACACTGATTGTCACTGATAAATGATAAAACAAAACAGCATGAAACAGGTTTTAAATAAAATACACTCAGGTACCAAAGCAGCTCAAGTGAAACAGTAAAAACCTTAAGTATTTGACTGAAGTTTGGTTCAAGGTTCGTCTCAGGCTCAAACGTTTGGCCGAAGTTTTTATAAGACACAGCGGTATTTACACGTCTGTAGCAATGATCAAAAAATTGACTCCAAAGATTTTTACTGTAAGAGTCTAAGAAATTTGACACCTAAATAATGAAAAACAAAATAATACGAAAGCCCGTCTCTGCCAAGCTAAAAAACAGATGTTAAATAAATGTAAAAATGGTCAAAATACTGAGTCAGTAAATTACTTTAATTACAAGAGACCGAATTAATCTGCCAAATATTTTTCTGTATCATTTGTGTATATAAAACATTAAAAATCGATACTAAAAATCCCCACAACATATTTGGTAAGTGCATCAAAAGTCACTACGATAAAAGATAAAAAACAACAAATTGTCAAATTTAAAAAGTTTCTTATTTCTGCTTATTAATCCTCTGTGTGTTTGACTCACAAACATTTATGTAACTGGTGGAAATGGACTGAGACACTCAGAGCCTTCACAAACAAAACAAGCAGCCCGCCCGGCTACATGCATTTTTTTTTTTTTGCAGCAGCAGCATTAATTTGACTTTCTGTAAGTTGCTCAGTGGGTTCACTAAGGCACTAGCACTGTCGGGGTTCGGGGTTTAGTTCTCGTGGACAAAGACACAAATTCTGAGGCTGATTTTCTTTTTGAAGTTTGTCTTGACAGGAGACGACTGGAAAAGTAAAACTCGCCCACGTGCTGTTTGCGTTCGTTGACGTTCTTCACTCTTCTGCCGACTCTTCCTGTCGGTGTCCATTCAGTTTTCCCAGTATAACAGAAACCGTTTCAAGTCCCTTATTCACTCTGGACCATCAATATATGAAATGAAAGTATGTTAAAAAGCATTTATTGCATGTTAATAAGCTGCTCGTGAATCCTGACCGAGGCCTTACAGTGCAGGGATCTTCCTGACTAAAAAACTATGTATACTTAATATTTTTTAATTCAAAGTGTTTCAGGGAAACCGCCAGCTCTCATTCAATGCGTCACCAGAGGACTTTCTCCTCCGACTTACGGGGAAAACAGCTTTGGTGTCTGCTCTCTAACATCGTCATCAGTCCACCTGCACAGATGCGACAAAAGTAAAACCCCCCACCCCCTTCACTGAGGCTTCGGACTCACAGTCTCCCTGATTCCAGCACATGGTTGAGATGCTGACTTTGTGACTAATACCTGAGGGCTTGGTGCGTGATGCTGACCCCCCCAGCTGGAGGGCAGCCCCCTCTTCCCCTCCAAGCTTCCTGCAGCTCTCAGCACTGCGTCTCCTTGGTGCTGATCTGGTGTCTCTGCACCCGGAACAGCAGCGCCCCCTTGTTGCCACTCGTTGCGCCCGTCTCCGTCAGGTCCTCAAAAGAGCGCTGAGTCGACCCCCCCGGGCGGCCGAACGCCTCCTCGTCCAGGTGGGAGTCAGAACTGGGGTCTTCCTGGATGGTGGCCATGCGGGGGCTGTCCAGAGGAGGAGGGACGTTAAAAGGACCGGGACCAGGCTCAGAGCAGGAGACCGGAGGGGTGCTGGTCTGCTGGGGGCCCCAGGGATGAAAACGCAGGGGGGCGGCAGTGTTGGGGGGGAGGCTTGGAGATTTGTAGATGCGAACAGACGCAGACTCCAGGCTGCTCAGGAGCTCGGCATTCTGGGAAAACAACAAGTCACGGTTAAAGGAGCAGACAGTTTTTAGTCTGTTTCAGTTTGCTTGTGTCTGAGGCATCACAGCTGCGGCAGTAACAGTCTGGATGAAGCTCTGAACACGTTCACACTCATCGCGTCTGAGAGGAATGACTCAGGTCATTGATGCCGACTAGTTTCCTGTTTCCCAAATAAATCATCGACCCGTTTTTCACCTCTGAAGGTTTGTGGGATGGTTCCACAGCCGTGTGCAGGACTTTCAGTTTTGAACTTTACGGCACTTTAACTATACAAAGGATTGTGTTGGAACTACCGCACACTGGGCGGGACTTCTTTAGGTCAGTCTGATTCTGACAATCTTTGGTCATTGTTATATACAGTGAAGATCTTCACTGATTGTAAAGCCCGCCACTAATCTAGACCACATCTTCTCCATCTCTACATCAGGTTTGTCTCCCAGCAGCACAATCAATCTGACAAACACATTCTACATTTTCAAAACTCCTGTTTGTTAGTAGAGATGATTGTGTGGACAGCAGCTGGTCCACAGCTGCTCATCTACAGATGCCGTTAGTATAAAACCACAGTAAATCCTCACACTGGGGAAGAGCAGAGACTTTGTGGTCTGTTCGTACTGTCTGTCCATCTTCTTGTCCTGAAAGCACAAAAAGATCAGAAAAAGCAGCGAGTGAGTCTCCTTTGACACAGATGAGCTCTTTATACAAAAATATGTTTTTAACGTTGTGAACCAACAAACTAGGCCGTGATCTCTGTAAAGAACCAAAAAACTAAAGAACTGTCTCCGAGTCTCCGGAGTTTGGTGTCCATCAGGGGACCTGTGTGATGATTGGTGCAGGAGACCCACCACACAGTGGACCAGGATGCTGAGAGGAACCCAGAAGAGCAGGGAGAAAGCCACCACTGAAGCCACGATGTTATCAGCCAGAAACTTCCCGAACGTGTTGATGTCTAGTTTGTCGATGAAATCCCAGAGTCGCTCGATCACGTCCTGCACCTGCTTCATGCACTTCCCCTGCAGAAACACGCACAGTTTTAAAACCCTGCTCACTTTACCGTGAGGATTTCTGCCCGCCTTCGGGTCTCAGGAAGAACGTACCGCTCCGTCGCAGAAGCCCACGGTGCAGGGTTTGCCTTTACGCAGGAACAGGAAGTGGCCTGTTGGGTCCTGATATGGAGCACAGGCGCCGCTGTTGCTTCGACAGCAGACTTTACACGACGAGTTGGTTTCTACAGAGGAAAACAGAGAGGAGTTCTACAGAACCTTTGCAGAAAGCACTTGGTTAGAGCCCAGGTACGAACGTTACCTGCCTGTAGCCTGCGACCTGCTAAAAACAGCTGGAGCTTTATAAACAAACGCAGCTAACATCATCTATCGTAGAAGAAAAGCAACAAATTTAAAACTATTCCCGTCATTTCCAAAGACTGACAGAGTCGGATGCTACACATGCTAAACATGCCCACGCACAACACGGGAGTATAAAGACTGTCTTAGTGCAGCTTCACACAAACTTTAGCGCAGTACCGTTGCAGGCGCAGGGCTGCAGCTTTAGGACGGCCTGACAGAAAGGAATACACTCCCCGTTCAGACACTCGCCGCTGTCCAGACACACGGTTTTATCGGGAGCGTTGTGAGGAAGAGGACACTCGCTGCTGATTCCTGTTGACACACACATGGACGCACATGGAAGCTTCTGCACAACGTGTGGTAATTTGTGACCTTTGACCTGCGAGCAGACCTGTGCAGTAGGAGTGTCCTTTACAGGTGGCATTGATAGGCTCCTGGCAGACGGCGTCTTTAGCCTCAAACTGGCAGTTTTTACAGCAGGCGCTGTTCCTGTCACTGAACAGAGACGAGGATGGAAACACGTTAGCAGAACTTAGTGACGTTTTCAAGTCCTTAAAAACATCAGCTCAGACCAAGACCTCGGTCATTCGTCTCCACAGTGTATTGGAGAGAATCCTGAATGGGACAAAACACAGAAACGTTGTCTCAGTTTTGACCTGCACTGAGCACTGGGTTGCAGTTTGCAGTCGGCGGTGCAGCACGGATCTGAGTTGATGTGAAGGAGCCCGGGATCACACTCCTCGCCTCGCTCCACCCGAGAATTGCCACACACGTTAATGTTCCTCTCCTTGAAGCAGGACTGGGCCTTGGACCTCAGACGCTTCACTATGGAGCGTTTGCTGCAGTTAGAGAACAGCTGGACACACAGGAGAGAGTTTCCTCAGTCAGTTATAAAAACTCTACCCACCGATAAAATCTGAAATGTAACTGGGGACATCAGAGACACAGAGACGTCAGTTATTTGAGCGATTGTCGCTGGAATTATTGCTGAGTTGATGGAAACTATGTGACAGAGGTCAGAAGCCGAAGCTTTATACCAGAGACGTTCACAGACAGATTAGCTGAAGGATGAAGTGAGGGCGTGCGGCCGAGACCTTGGAGTCGAGCGGCGGCTGTCGGTCGTCTTTGGATTTTAAGGATTTGGAATGTTTCCAATTGTGTCAAACCTGAGGTGAGCAAACAGATAACTGTCTGTGATGTGGCCGACGTATGGACGGCGCATCCTCAGTCTCACACGTATTAACACTCGTTAATATAAACGGAAACAAGTTTACAAGCAAAGATTGTTGAAGAAGAATAAAAGTAAATCCGGATTAACCAAGTCAAAATATTCATTTTTAGAGGTGCAAGGATTCGTTTGCTCTATAATAATCTATAACTCTCATAATATTTAGGTTGTTGTTTCAAACCTTTGCTGGTTTGAGCAAGAAAATGTATTTAAATGTCTATCATAATTGTAAATATATCTGCTTCAAACGGATGAGCAAGAGAAAATAGTTGAGATCTTCAACATCTAAGACCATGTTTTTAGAAAAGGAAACTGAATGAAATGCTTTTTAATAACGGAGCTGAAAGTAGTCTGCACGTTCAGCATCGTCTCTGAGAACGTTCAGGGTAGAACGTTGCCGCCGTAAACCTGGAGAGGAGTCGGGAGGCGGCACCTTGTTGTTGACGTGGTCTCCGCTCACGGCGATCGGGTACATGACGTATTTCCCTCCCTGGTCCTCTCGGGGCGCGCAGTACGCCACGTTGTCTGGGTCGTGTTCCGCTCCGAAGTTGTGACCGAGCTCGTGGGTCGTCACCAGGTCTGCTTCCTGTGGAGAGGAAACACCCACTTCTGCTTTTCCAGCTGACTCGCACATATGATCCACTTCTGTATTTCATAATGCTGCTGGTTATGGCTCAGAGAAAACAGCTGATGTGTCCACTGCTCCTATCGGACCATATCTCAGCAGAAGTTTTGAACTCACCTCATTTTATTTGTATGTTAAAACGTACAAAGCGAACGTGTAGCTACTGTGCACGTATGTGCAGGTCATTTTTATGTAGTTGTGTTTTTTATTTGAAGATCAAATTTCAGAGCTGCTATCGACTTGAATATCAAAAAATATCAAACTGCTTCTCAACTGTGAGCTTCACGGCTTCTAACATTTTTCAACAATGATCCATGGGCTGATCTGAGGTGGTTCAAGAGCTTCACAAAACCAGCTCACCTTGGTCAGGATGGTCTTCCCGTAGTTCTTGGTGCTGGTCAGGCCTGTGTTGAGGTAAATTACTTTGTGCTCGTTTGTAGACGAAGGACACGCTGCGGAATGAACAGCAGCCTGGTTCGTTATCGACACTCCGTCATCCGAGAAGGACAGAGTGAAGCAGCGGGACCTTACCTCTGGAACAGAGACCTCCGGGGATGTCTGGTTTCGAGGGAGCAACGTAGGCCAGACCCAGAGTGCCCTCATCGAAGTCCTGATAAGTGAAGAGGTGAGCCAGGCACACGTTGGACGCTTTCTCTGCGATGTCCACACTGAACTGCTGCAGGAACACGAGAGAGAGTGTGAGAGGAGACCTTTGCGTCTCTGCTGCCACCTGAACGCCACCTGACAATTTCACCTCGTTTAGCACAAATTACTGTTAGCGTGTCGACAGACAGCTGTGGCTCACGTTAGCACGTTAGCACGCCGTTGGGCTTTACCTCCAGCAGTTTCTTGACATCCCAGACGTCTCTGCCCTCCACTGGACTTCCTTTCATGTTGAAGTGAGTCTTTCCCGGACCTGTGGCAGTCGGAATCTTCTCTATAATGATCTGAAACACGCAGCAGCAGGTTACGCGAAGGTATGTCAGCATTTGTCAACGTCACATTGTCAGAGAGACTTTTCGTGGCCTCACTTGCTGGATCTGGACCCCGTAGCCACTGAACTCATCGTCCCAGGACGTGTTTCTGTAGATGTCGTCCACGCGATCGATCAGCTCGATCTGAAAACACAGTCAGGGTGAGTGACTCACTGGGCCCAAGCTCAGACTGCAGCAGTGTGTGTGCCGCGCTCTGACCAGGTAGTTGAGCGTGGTGCTCTCCTCGCCGCGGCCCATGTGTTTGAAGAAACGGTGGTCGGCCACCAGCAGCAGGGGACAGGTGTTCTTCTTGTGATCGTGGACCTGGCGCTTCCCCCTGAACGCAGACTCTGAGCGGGTACAGACAGATAATCCAGAGTGAGCCGGTGTTCGGGCCTTTTAAATGATCATTATTGTTTTGTTCACGTCTACTAACCGCCTTCGTCCCGGTCATCCACCGTGGCCGTTCGAACACTGTCAGGGAGCAGGTGGCTGGGGTCAGAGGTCACGTATCCGCAGACTGAAGGCCGCTGCAGTCGGCTGATGTTCCTGATGTCTTCTGAGCGGTAAACCAGCAGGCGACCATCGCGGGGCGTTTCGGTAAATCTCCACAGTGGCTGAGCGGAGGGAGGAAGAATCAGACGGGGTGATCCAGGCGGCTGTAGGTTACCTCGGAAAAACACTGCGCGTTGCTCTGGGTTTGTACTTTACCTCGACGATGTACTCGGCCTCGTCAGTCAGGATGTGAGCTGAGAACTCGTGGTCGTCTATGTGAGCCTGGACTCGTGAGTGCTCCTCACCTGGAGGAGGAGCGACACAGGCCCTGCATCATTCATGTCATTAAAGCCAGTTTGCCGACTGAACCTCTACACTTTATTAAAAACTGAAAAATCTTTAAAAACTCCAACACAGGAACTAGTGCACAAACGGAAAGGTCTCAATGCGACGTTTCAGTCAGCAGCTTAACACACAGAGAGCGTAACTAACAAAGCATGTCAGGCAGTGACGGTGGACCTCAGTCAGATCTGAGCTGATCGGTTTTACCGATGACGTGTCCGGTGAAGTAGTTCTGTCTGTTGACCGAGTAGCTCCGCTCTCGTCCGTCCTCGTCCACAATCACAGCCTTGAAGTCCTCGGTAAACAGCTCGTCGTTGGTCCTCAGGTACATTCTGAACTGCCTGCACAGACAAACACACACGGCGTGTCCAGGGATGTTGAGGTTTCAGGATTCACAGCTGACTGAATGTGTTTAACGTGTGGACCCCGACCTCTGCAGGGCGCTGAAACTCAGCATTTTCTCCACATGAGTTTGAGTCTGGGCGTCTCGACGGCGGATGGAGTGAGTCTGCAGGCTGGAGAGAGGCAGCACGTCGAAGTCATCCAGCATCGACCTGAGGTGAGCTGTGGAGGAAACAGAGCAGCTGAAACTCTGACAGATCCCGAACGATAAGGCTCATGTTTAACGCCTCCTGACACACTTCCTGTAGTCAGGGCTGGTTCACACTCAGTGATGGCGACATACAGATGACATGTGTCGAAAATCCACAGAGAGGCGCAAAAAAAAACAACCATACAGAGACGACATGGACGAGTGTGTCACAAAAGAAACGCAACATTTCCAAAATCAGAGAGCAGTGTCTTTTTAAGCTCCATCGACTCAGGAAACCGCACTGAAAGTGACACATCTGGTGCAGGAGACCTGACAACTCCAGGTATCAGATACAGGAAGTGGTGGATTTGGCTTTTCGGTTTAATAAATGTCACTATTTTGTTTCCTCTACGTTGTCAGACACTGTGAGATATGAAATAGAAAACAGTGGAAACAAAGAGATTCCTGACAAATGTTGGCCCAAACGTAAATTTCTAAAATGGATTTATAATCTTATCTTGAAGAGCTTTAACATAGATGGGACATTTAAAGCATAAATGTTTAACACTGTGTCACGTATAAGACACGAAGAGATAATAAGTCATGAAACTGGCTGGTATGACGTGAGATGCAAAATTATAAGCCAAACGTTTAGTTTTGCATATTTATGAAAACTCATAACAGCAACTCGCAAAAGAATGATACGAGGAGATAATATCTCTGAATGTCTTAATCTTGAATTACTATCTGCTACTTCCATTTTGATTCACACTCGGTATCAGAGGAATCGGACCTAAACGCTTGAGTCTGACACGGGGCACGAGACGGTAAATAAAGAGCTGCTGAAATGTCACTTTTGCCTAATAAAACTGGACTGAAACACTCAAAACCTCCAAAAGTATTGGAACACGAAGGCCAGTTCACTAGGGTTTTAGCTGTTTGGGCTGAAGATCGAAACACAGATTTGACACGATGGGTCAGAATTTCAGTTTTTATTTCAATTTTGATGCTTTTCACACCTCGATCATTCGTGTGTGAATGATCCAGACGGACTCGAACTAGAACTAAAAGTTAAAGTGACTAAAGTCTGAAACTTGCCTCTCTGTGTTATGGAGGCTAAAGGCTGAGACCCAGATTGTCCAATACTTTTGCTGGTGATGATTTGCCCTTTGACCTCAAACCCAAAGGACCTGAGTGGACAAATGGTCCCAACACTTCGGGGGACAGACACGGAGCTCTGTCTGAAACCCACCGTAGTCCGGCTCCTCCGAGTCCGCAGCGGCTGCTAAAACCATCCGCTCGGCCAAAAGCAAGAAGACGATGAGCTCCTGTCTCATGTTGGACCGACGGACGGACTGAGGGGACGCGCTCGACGCAACAAAGTGTCGGAGCGACGACTTCCAGCGGACGGAAACGTCACAGGAAAGACCCAAAGTGGCTCAGGTTCGGTCCATGGAAAGTTTTCACTGTGTTGTTAAACAGACGGAAAAAAAGTCCGCAAGAACCAGGAAGACGGAGCTCCGAGACCGGGGGCTGCGGGACGGAAGGGGGACACGTGCGCCTTCACAATAAAGGCAGAAGGTTGAGCAAGTGACGTCAGCAGGCCAACAAGTGAGAACAAAAATCCAAAAATCCATTTTTCTAGGACAATGGGAATAACTTCAATTATGAATATTATTATTTTTAGTAGTAATAGAAGAACACTAACAGCTGAATGAAAACTCACAGGAAGCTTTATTTTGGAAATCCGTTGTTCTATTGTAATTTCCTGGACTTTACCACCGTGTGAGTCACGCTGGAATCTCAAGTCTGAAGCAAAAATGACAAAATATCGATTGAAGCGATATTTTACCGTTGTGCCTGATTCATGAGTTAAACAATAACGTGAAAGCTCAGCTGATCCAAGCGGAACGTGTGTGTCGTCCATCTTACGTCAGAGAATAACGGACATCTGGCTTCTATTTATAACATCTGATCTCAGCCAAATCCGCCTTTACTACATGATAAAAACTCACTGAGGCCACACAGGAAGCTGAAGGTGCAGGAAGTTCGACAGGCGCTTCAAACTGTCCGTAAAAGAACCGTAAAGACTTTGAGGACATATCCTGGGGAAAGGATTTTCTGTCATATTTATATGCTATTGAATGCAGCAGTGCGTAAAATTAGTTTTTAACGCTGCCGAATTTGATTTACGTATTCCTATTCTATTTATACAACCTGTAAATAAAGGATAATTAAAATAAAGTCTTTTATTTTAATTATTAGTTTAATAATTAGGTTTTAAAGTATTAATGAAAAATATTTATACACTAATAATTATTATTTAATGCACTATTCAACATGCGTATATTGGCTAACTTACTAATAACCAAAGTACATCTCGTGTATTTATATCATTTTGCGTGTTTTACAAAACTAAACAAAGAGATTTACAGATTACAGTTATATATTTGTAAAAACATTTTTTCTTAGCAGCATGTATTAAAAAA
Organism: Channa striata; assembly: GCA_033026295.1. Classification (NCBI taxonomy): domain Eukaryota; kingdom Metazoa; phylum Chordata; class Actinopteri; order Anabantiformes; family Channidae; genus Channa; species Channa striata. Next base: position 678,229 of record CM065170.1, read on the forward strand.
ACTTTAAACAATAATACACTTACAAAACAAATCCCAAATATTAGAACGTCTGTAGCGTCAGTTGTACTTCAGATTTCGAACTGACGGCGGCGGCAGAGGACATGGGGAAGCCTAGAAGAAGAAAACAGCAGAAGAAGAAAACAGCAGAAGAAGAAAAAAACCCCAAACAAGTGGTCCACGTGTGGAGCTGAGGTCGGTTCTTCGTTAAACCCAGTTTCTGCATCACACGAGTGTTTACGGCAACATGGACGACGAGCACACGGTAATGAAAGATTCATATTTCACCTTCTTTAATAAAAGCGCCAGCTAGTCTTAGCAACATACAGCCAACGAGAGTTTGGAAAGAAATGTCAACGCCAAACCTCGAGAAATGTTTTGTCTGTTTATATTTGTTTAATAAATTAGTTTGTAGTTTTCACAAATGGCAACGAATCTACAGGAGCCAGTTAAACAGCAAACGGCACGAAACGATTCACTGTCCGTAACAAAGAAACGTTTGAAAGTATATTTACAGTATATTTATGGAAAGTAGATGAGTTTTTACCCAAGCTGTTTCTAAACATCTGTATAATAACTTACCGGAGTTTCCGGTCATGGGCCATAATGTTCTGATGGAGTCTGACGGCTGGATCAGTGTGTTACTGCCCATTTCTAATGTCTCTGTGTGTGTGTGTGTGTGTGTGTGTGTGTGTGTGTGTGTGTGTGTGTGTGTGTGTGTCTGCCTGTCTGTCTGTCTGTCTCTGTGTGTGTGTGTGTGTGTGTTCTGTCTGTGTGTGTGTGTGTGTGTTCTGTCTGTCTGTGTGTGTGTGTGTGTGTTCTGTCTGTCTGTGTGTGTGTGTGTGTGTGTGTGTGTGTGTGTGTGTGTCTGTCTGTCTGTCTGTGTGTGTGTGTGTGTGTGTGTTCTGTCTGTCTGTCTGTCTGTGTGTGTGTGTGTGTGTGTGTGTGTGTGTGTGTGTGTGTGTGTGTGTGTCTGTCTGTCTGTCTGTGTGTGTGTGTGTGTGTGTGTGTGTGTTCTGTCTGTCTGTCTGTCTGTGTGTGTGTGTGTGTGTGTGTGTGTTCTGTCTGTCTGTGTGTGTGTGTGTGTTCTGTCTGTCTGTGTGTGTGTGTGTGTGTGTGTGTGTGTGTTCTGTCTGTCTGTCTGTGTGTGTGTGTGTGTGTGTGTGTGTGTGTGTCTGTCTGTCTGTCTGTGTGTGTGTGTGTGTGTGTGTTCTGTCTGTCTGTCTGTCTGTCTGTCTGTCTGTCTCTGTGTGTGTGTGTGTGTGTGTGTGTGTCTGTCTGTCTGTCTCTGTGTGTGTGTGTGTGTGTGTGTGTGTGTGTGTGTTCTGCCTGTCTGTCTGTCTGTCTCTCTGTGTGTGTGTGTGTGTGTGTGTGTCTGCCTGTCTGTCTGTCTGTCTCTGTGTGTGTGCTCAGGCCTGGTACAAGGAGCCCTGCGCTCAGTGTTCATCGGTGGACTGGGGGGTTTCAGACGAGGGTCGTTTCTACTGCAGATCCTGCCACAACGTCATCGAGGTAAAGTGCGACTGAGAGCTGGGCCTGTAGGTACCAGGTTTCTCAGAGCAGGGGCCTTTGGCCCTGCTTCTGCAACTAGAACCAGGTCAACGTTTCTGTCGGGGCTCAGCGTTCAGATTCTATGAGCTGAAAGACATCTCTGACAGCTGGTGACACCAAGCTCCATGAACTGTTCGGTTTTTGGACATTGCACAGGATGCAAGGGATAAGAAAATGCTTGTTCTTGTAAGTGTCGTTGCTCTGTTCTTTTCTCTCTCCACTTTCCACTCAGCCCAACCGGTCAAGAAAGATGGCCGCCCACCCTGAGCCTGGTTCTGCTGGAAAGGGAGTTTTCCCTCTCCACTGTTGCCTGTAGCTGCTCAAGGGGGATTTGTTGGGTTTTTCTCTAACTGGCTTTATTATGTAAAGCGCCTTGAGACGACTTTGTTCTGGATTGACGCTACAGAAATAAAGAATGAAATGTGAAATGTGGTGTAAAAGCCACAGTCACTGCAACTTGAGGTTTTTTATTACCAGGAACATCTGGCTGGTTTGGGCCCGTCACAGTCATTTAAATCTGACTGGAAACTGTAGAGCGCTTTAAGTTGAAAATTAGCTTGTTTTTACTTGAACCCTTTTTCCTTTTGGCGGAACGTTGTGATTTTGTACAAGTTTATGTCTTTTTCAAGGTTTCATCAGATTAACTGGTTTTAACAAGTGATGTGTTCAACTGTCCTCAGAGAACCAAAGAGGTGGTGGAGACGACCTACACCCCGGGCTCCACCAGGGTCTCCACCATCAGCAGAGGAGCCAGAACCAAGAGGCCTGGTCAGTGTTTGTGAAATAGTCTTTTATAACAAAGTCTGAGATTCAGATGTCATGATTGCATGACGTTGGCTTGTTCCCTGTTCCATGTTTCGTAGAGGGAGGTCGTCTGTGGATGGTTTGTGAAGCTTTCCAGTTCATCCTGAGAAACCAGGCCAATGCTCTGCTCAAACTGGGAATCAGTCCACACTTTAAGGTCAGAGTCAAACCTGCAGGGACAGTTATTGCAGTGAGCAGCTGTGCTGACGCATGACACATGTTGTTTCAGGATGACGTGCTGTGTCAGCTGTGGAGGCTTTACCTGCAGAAGAGTCGACAGGCCTACACCAGCAACCCGGTGAGGAGCTCCAAGTTTACGCTGGTCAGTTCACACACTCAGACTCTTCACTTTTTGCCCTTTCTTTCTTTCTTTAGCACCTGCTCTTCATTTTCAAATACTAACAAGCGGGAAGATGACGAAAATTCAAATGACTGTTGATCCAAACTGAGTTCCATCTTTCCAAAAATGTGCTGCTGTTTATTTGACAAACATTTTAAAGCCTGAGTTTGGTGGATTTAAAATTTGTTGATAAAATCATCAATTAATAAGTAAGAGGTTCTGTACCTGCTTTAGGAACCAAACACTACACGTTCGTTTGTCTCTCAACTCAAGAATATCGATGTATGACCAATTTTCATGACAGAGATGAGGCAACGTTGTTAAGAATAACCATTAAAAATGAAAAACATGTCAACCAATAAAAACTAAACAATGATGTGAAACAGACAAATCAACCCTGAAGTATCGAGTGTTTCAAGAAGAAAGCGATTCAGGGACCTGGAATTGCAAACTGTAGCTCTCCTCAATACATGTGCATTTATATAATAAATGCAGATAAATAAGGAGAAAATACAAGAGAAAAATGCTACTGACCAATACCATCAAACAACATCAAACATACAGACTTTTAAAAATTACTTTAATATGTAAAATCATCATGACTTTTGTCCAGCCTACTTCCTAGGAATTAGGTGGGATAAGATCATTTCTATACTTTTTTTTTGTTAGTGAAAATCTGAATGTTTTAAACATTTGTGACATAAATTTGTAAAAAGACCCATTTGAATTGGGCGTTGACAGGAATCATAAAAACGCTGCAGAACTCGAACCCCTTTATTGTCTTTCTCCTCAGCGGAATCTGGACTCGGACTCGGACAGCGCAGCCAAGTCCTCGGGCATGTCCGCCAGTGACACCGACGGAGAAGTGAACCTGTCGAGCAGCGCGGGATCTCATGCAGGTACATTCAGACGGGAAAAGCCAGAGGAGGCTGGTGGTACCATAAAGACCTGGTAAACACAGATGGTACTTTTCCGGGAACATGTCTCCCAGCACACACGTAAACCGTACTTATCATACGCTGGTATAAAACTTTCTTCACTGAAAATAGTTTAAGGGTTAAACTGAAGAGATGTGACCAGTTGTTTGGCTGAACTCCTCCTCTCTGTGAGCAGTGGTTGTGTTTTCATAAGGTGAAATGCTCCTTCATCTCCTCAGAGAGCTCCAGTGAGTGGTCGCAGTGTTCCGGCTCGGTGGACATCACCACCTACCTCACGGCTCGGCAGAAGCGCGGATCTGCGCTGATGAGCATGACGAAGACTCTGGCTCTGATCCATCTGGCTCTGGTCTGGAGCCTTGAGCTGCTGACACTCAGCGACCTGCTCAGGTAAGATCCAGTCACACCTGGGTGGTTTGCATAAAGACGTTTTATTGGTTTTATCAGTAATGAAAAGCTGAAATCGCTCCTGCTGCTCCAGACTGAGATGTAGTGCATCCTGTTTTTCCCCTTACAGCCGTACAGCAGTGTTACAGAATGGAGCGTCTTTTCACACAAACATTTTTTCCTCCGAATTAATCGGAATATTTTTTTGAAAATACACCCTCAGATGTCACCAAAGTTCTCCGTTGCGGTCCTGGAATAGCAGATGTGTGTGTTTCCAGGTTGGTGAATGAAGGCCACGTCCCGTACGTGAATGCTTATGAGGAGCTTCCTGAAGAGATGAAACTCGATGGCAGAGACGGACTCATCTTCAGAGTCGAGGTCAGAAATGAGGCAAACATTCCTATTTGGAGAGTCTGGAAAGATGAGTGGTTCAGATGTTCACCTCAGAACCAAAGTGCCCAGGGTTTGAGACCTAGTAGTTTGTGTAATTATGGGCAAAGGTTTAAACCAACTTTCACAACAGAAATACAATTAAGACCATTATTATTTAGTTTCCAGACTTTTGTAATTGTACATAAAGTTCTATAACAGCTTTGTATGGGTGTGTTTGTTCTCGCAGAGTGTCCCGTCCCACCGGGTGGTGCATAGGGAAGCACAGAGTTTGCTCTCGTTCCTGCAGCTTCCTGCGTTTCCTCCAATCGGCCGACAGAGTCTGCTGCACCCGGCGCTACTCACCCTGCGCTACCTGACAGATGCTAATCTGCCCGGTAACTGTACTTCTAACATTATGATCAGCTCAGTAAGAGCGCTACTGATTCTACAGGCCGCCTGCTAATGGCTCAGCTGATAAAGCTCCGTATCTGTCCCGTAACTTATGGTACTAATAGTAACGACACTTGAACCTGTACTTCACGCAGTACTAACAGCACCACTGATGACCTCGCTCTCTCTCTCCCAGACGAGCTCCACCCGTGGGTCTGCCGGCTGATGGAGCGTGCTGGTATGGCAGATCAAAAGCTCCACACTATCGACCCCGTGTCTTCGCCCCTCCTGCCACGCTACGACGTCCAGGCCGCCGCTCTCATCGTCGTAACCATGAAGGTCATCTTTGGCCTGGACGACCACACCGAATGGTAACACTCCTGTGCACGCGTCGACAGAGAGCGGTCAATGTTCCCTACTGTTACATGTGAAATGTCCGTTTGGCCTGTGTGTTTCAGGGATTTATCCAACAAGGTGGCAGACCTGGATGACTCAGGTTGGTTCTTCACCTCAGTGCTGGTTGGTGCAACCTCATTTTTTCCTCGTGGTTTTCCATTTCCAAACTTAAAGAACAGATATCTTCTGTTTTGTTTGACAGGAAACACGTTTAACCTGAGGAGGTGGTACAGACTGATGCAGGCTGCTCTGACCAGAGCTCAGCAGAGGAGAGACCAGGACATCGCCAGGTAAGATACCAGCACTTTGTTTCCCTGCTTAAGAAGCCAGGTCTCGATCACACCCACTTGGCTAACTTTAGGCCCACCTCCAAGCTGTTTATCTTATATAGTTTATTGCAGTTGAAATCTTTTTTAAACAAGCAAAATGTTTTGGAGGTCTTTCCATCTTTCCATCACCACTAAGGGTCTTTAATGAAATCCTCCTGACGCCTGCTGCTTTTGATACTGTGGACCACAATATTTTATTATGTCGGCTGCAGCACCTGGTGGGCATCCGTGGTGTTGCTTTAGAATGGTCCTATTAAGGTCCTACTTGTCAGACCTTGGAGGTTCTGAATCTTCTTTAGCTCCCCCTTTTTTCCCTTTACCTTCTTCCCCTGGGTTGCATCCTCAGAAAGCACGGCATCTCTCTTCATTGATGTGCTGATGACAGTCAGATTTATGTGCCACTGAAGGAAACTGATGCTTTGTCTATTACATCACGTCTGTCGTACCTTGATGACACTTAGGCCTGGATGGCCCTAAGCTTCTTAAAGTTTAATAGTAAGAAAACTGAAGTGGTGGCTCAGTTTGAGAAGCAGGTAGTCTCAATCGGGCTTTTAAGATGGACTGTGATTTTAAATCGGATCGTCACATTAGTGCAGTGAAATCTTGTTTTTTCCACCAAAAGTAAAGTCCTTTGTTACACAGCAGCATTGTGAAACGATAAGCCGTGTCTTTATTACATCTCGGCCGGATCACTGTAACGCTCTGTGTCTTGGAGTTTGTCAGTCTTATCTTACGCGTCTCCAACTGGTTCAAAAAGCTGCTGCTCGTCTCTTGGTTGGAGCGTGAAAGAGGGAGCACATAACTCCTGTTTTGCAGATCAGCTTCCCCGAAAGTACCGAGATCCAAGCGGAAGCTCAGAGGCGGCAGAGTCTTTGCTGTTGCGGCACCCAAATGATGGAACGCCCGACCTCTGCACGTTAGGCCCTTCATTCTCCACTTGTAAAACTCATTTGAAAGCCTGTTTTTATTCTCTGCCTTTGAACCCAGCATGAGACTCGCTTCCTGTTTTATTCTTTTGTGTTTATTGTCATTTTATTTATGGTTTTACATAATTTGTTATGTGTTATAAGTTGACTGGCTATGTCCAGCACGTTGGTCAGCTGTGGTTGTGCTAAAGTGCTTTATAAATAAAGTTCGGTTGAGATTCGAGCAAAGCTCTGATGCTTTGCTCTGTGGACAAATATATTTATTATTTTCTCCGTTCCATCCACAGGAAACAGTGGAAGCCGAAGAAACCTCTTTACCCAAGCAGGAAGGAGAAATACGTGATTATGAAGAAGAAAAGTAAGAATCTGAGTTTCCACGGGCTTCTGTGCCCATCCCACCTGCTGTTTGTTCACGCCATCGCTCTGTTCTTCTTCGCTGATGTCTGATAACGTCTCCGCAGGAACGGCAGAGCAGGTTCAGGCCTGTTTTGAGAAGCTGTCTTCTTGTCCAGTGGGGGTCCAGCCCCCCGATCCATCCAGCTTCAGGTTCTTCTGGGGAGACGAGGAAGGAACTGACGGTCCCAGTCTGCACCACATGAAGCTGGACGGCGTCTTGAGCCGTAAACAAAACTTCAGGACTGCGTCTAACTCGATGTACTGGCACCCAGCGCTCAGACCCTGTGATCCACGGTACACCTCTTACTACAAGCAGATTCCTGATTTCTGATCGGCTGTGAACACAAAACGTACTGAAGACGAGTGACTAATTCAAAAATGGACAAAAACCAGTGAAAATGAACATATTTATTTTCAAACCCGTCCCACTGAATGAATTTGTGGGCTGTGTCACAGGCTGACGGCAAACAAACAGTCATAAAAAGATGTTTGGACATTTGAGAAAATCCTTTTTGGATTCCAGTTGATGATGTTAAAGTCACATTAGGTTTACAACATTAAGTGATGCTACCATTAAAATTATAGAATGGCATTTAGACAAAAAATGCAAATATTGAATGCAAACTGTGATCTCGGTAATAAATTCTGCATTAAATTATGTTGCATTATAAAAAGGCAACATTAGTCTTAAAAAAAATGAACCGCCACAAAACCAAAAGCTGCTTGTTAAACAAGAGGAATTGAAACCGAAACTAAGGTTAGCACTTACTAAGTTCACCTCATGTGCACCGAGCGTTTCCAAAAAACGACGTATAATTGGTGGTTTTCAGCTGTTGTCGTGACAACAGAAACAAAAACATGCAGTCGTTTTATTTTCTTACTGAGCTTCAGAAACAGGAACAACATCCGCTGTGTGTGGATTGAGTTGTTAGTCGTGCTGTCCTGATGTTTCCTTCGTTACTTTCCACAGGAAGTGTAGGAGTCATTACTCGGAGGTGGAGGCGACGCTGCCGCGGTCGTTCCTCTGGCTGCTGCAGCTCTTCTCCTTCCTGTTGGACGTGAAGCCCGCGTACCTGCACGAGGAGGTGCTGAGGGTGGAGAGACGGGTCCTCGGGAGCAAGACGCCCAGAGACGGACAAGTGCGGAGGGGGAAGAAGAGGCCGACATCTGGGAGCGGGACGGTGCCCAGGACGCCACGGAGAGGACGACGGACTGAAGCGAGATGAAAACGATTTGCAGACGCTGCCAGAATCAGCAAAACGTACAAACGTTGATTTGTGTGTAAAGTACAAAAAGCATCAGGTTCATGTTATTTCTTGGTGAAACCAGTTTTAATGTTACAGCACCAAAAACAAAGATCCACATCTGAAACTTCTGATAAGCTGATTTTTTTTTTTTTAAACCATCTCAGGAAAATCACAACAGTGAATGTGTTATTCGGGAGTAAATTGACTGACAGATGTTCAATGTGTTTGGATCGTCAACATTTGAAGTCATCACCTCGAGCTGTGTGAAGCTCTGCTGGACACGTTGGACGATTTAAAAATGGACGTTTACATTCACAGACGAGACCTGAACTTTCTAAATCTGCTTGTTTTACTTGAAGACACGTTTTGTTTCCAGCTGGCACTGTGTCCGTTATTTCCTGATATTAATAATTTCTCCAGTTGTACTTTGTTATATGGGGTTTGTGTTACCCAAAATATGACCTGTAAAGTGAGAAGATGAGAGGAGGTGATACATCAGACATTTGACCAGTTGTGAGTCTTAGTGACTCTTTATTTTGGCAGACAGGATGTTTTAGGTGTGAGCTGCCTTTAAGGTATTTGGGTAAAAAACGTAAACAGGAAAAATTAGAATGAAATTATTCAGGATTATTATTATGTTGTCATCTTAGTGGGTAAAATGAATGTTTCCATCTGTAGTTTGAATTAACTGCCTCGTTTAATCAGAACTCAGCTTTCTGATCATTTAAGAATGTCTTCAGTCTGTCTCTGCTGCAGAACATTTTGAAAATAACGTGGAAGTGTTTCCAGAATAAAGTCATAATGCTTATAGACGAACATTCTTTTCTAAATATATCATCACCATGTGTCATTTGTCACTCAGACATTCAGGGACCAGCCTTAAAGAGCTGATCGACATCATTTAACTGAGGAGCTGACCTGAAGTTTGTCCTGTTAATTTCCCCCGATCATCTGAACGTTTTCAGTAACTGTAGGAGTGAACCGGGAACAGCTGATGTCATTCATGTTCCGTTTCTGCTGCTTTGTTTTTGTCCAGGTTGCACAGATCTGCAGACAAAGAGACGCGGGGACAGAGAGCGGCCAGCAGGAGGCGGCGCTGCAGCAGGCGTCCGGGAACTTCTGCAGCCTGTTGTGACACATGAAACCAAATCTGCAAAGAAACTCCAAGAAATCTGTTCCAATCTTTGCACGAACAGGTTCCTAACAAGCGTTTAGTGAAACGTGCTTGAGCTGGACGTGACGAGCAAAAGTGAGTTTTATTTTTGTACGTTTCTGCAGAAGTCGTTCATGTCTTCGGTTGACTAATTGACTTTTTAGCTGTTACCTGGACTCTCACATTCTAGAAATAAACATCACATCATCTACACACAACTTTAATCAAACCCACTAAACTTTATTTCTGTTCCCACATGCAGCTTGTGGAAAACCATGTGCCAAAGACGATGTGTGATATTTCCCTTACAACAATTCAAGCAACATAAACTGTATTAAAAGTCATAATTTCAATCGATTTAATAATAAACCGCTGGATCATGAGTAAAATTATGTTTAAGTTTCTGGACTAACTGTTTGTCCCAGTGTGACATGAGGTGACAGGAGTCACCTGAGGACACGGGCGCTGGAACTAACCAGCAACATGTGAATGCAGCACGATGCATCCCCCTGATTCTGAAGTGACCGTGGCAACGCTGCTCTGTAGTAGTATCGCCATGGCAACATGCACAACGCTGTTAAGTTACCTAGCAACAGCCACGAACATGGCAACCGTCAAAATAAACGTCCAGCCTGTCGTCTGTCGGGAGCTGATTTAACGGGGCTAAAAATCCTGCTACGTTCACTGAGCCAAGAAGTAAAATCCAGCGTGTGTCTGGAAACAACATTTAACAGAGAAATATAATGTCGTGAAATAAAGAAATGTCCTAATACGACTGCGGTCTAACCCAAACTCTGCATTTTAAATGATGCTGTCAGAGAAAGTTTGTAAATCTACACTCGGAATCCTCGTTCCCCATATTCAAAAGTTCTGAAGACAAAAGTCTTTTGCAACTTGCCGTCTGTCCTCTGTTGCACTTTTCTGTTTTTGTCCCCACTCAGACTTTTACCTGCTTTGCTCCTGTGGACAAAGGCGTCTCCACGTGTGAGTGTGCTTCTGTCCCATGACCATCAACGCGTGGACGGCTGAGGCGGGGACGCCGGGCCTGCTGTGTCACCTTGGGACACGGACACAATTGGATGTGGCCAGGTGAGTTTGTGCCAAGTCTTTTCGAGCAGAACATCCAGTGTGAGATGTGAGAGCGGCCTCCAAGCTGCTCGCAGAGCGTTAATATCAACAGTCGGGAGTTTATTGGCTTTTAATCAAAACCACCGGCTTTGCTGCTTAAACCCGACGGACGGTGGCAGCTGATGCTGATCTGTGGAGTCTGCCGAGTGTCACTGAGCGTGGAGGAGAAGGTTTCCTCCACTTCCTTGTTGGTCGTCTCCTGTGCTCTGAGGAAAGTTGGAATCTCCAGTCTAAATGTCCACCAACGCGTAGCCGCGCCTTCCTGGCTGAAATGTTCTTGGGGAAGACACTGAAGGTGACGCTCGCTCTGTTTGCGTCTCCCTGGGGACGGACAAGCTGCGCTTCTGTGCAGAGAAGGACCTAAACGTGATCCGATACTCCGATGACAAACTACTGGAAGCTGTTGCCAAGCTGTGACCTGGACGTGGTCAGAACTTCACTGAGAGACAGAACAAAGCAGCTCTCAGAATCTGTTCAGCACCTCGGGACCACTGAATGGGTCTTTTTATTCAGATGCTTAAGTCAGTTGTTAGTCGATCCGCCTTTGGCTTTTACCCCGTTACAGTTTCAGGTCCTCGTGGTTGACAAGGTCTCGATCTTCCATCCATTTCTTTGAGTACATCCCCGCGTTTTCACCTGAAACGTTTAAGGTGAAAACAAGCCCTGGTTCCTTTGTCTCGTGTAATTTGATCGACTTCAACATATGTGGATGAGCGTTCAGTTTTTGTTCTCAAACCAAATAATGTTTGGATTTGGATTCGGGGGTTTTCTTCTGTGCGAGACCTGATGATTTCGAAACAAACGAAAGCTGTTCAGTTACACATGTCCCAAACTAAATGACTCCTGATGTCGTCACAGGAACTTGTTTTCAGGTGGTGAAACATTTTCCGGGAGTGGGGGGGGGGAATTATTGTTTGTTTGTTTGTTTGTTTTACGAATGGAAACTTCTTTGACATTTTCTCGTTCATTAAAACTGGACAATGTGTAAACAACGATATACATCTGAGCATTTGTCTGTCAAGGACGATGTAGCCTGATGTGATTATCACTTATAATAATATGTTTTTATAACAATAATAAAAACAAAATAAAGTCTACCATCTTCTGGAACTTCAGAATTTGTTGTTAAATGACTGAGTTCATCTAACTTAGATTAAATTATTTCCACATAAACACGAGTTTTTTTTTACCACTTTTCTGTGAAAACGTATCGAAATTCAAGGTCCAGATGTTTGTTGCTCTGCAGGCTTCAGCCACAGACATTTTTTATACTTTATCAAAATATCATGCACATATTTTTATTTCAGGCTATTTGTCATAGAAACAGGTATTGACACACGCACAGAAACAAGTCAAGTTTTATGAAGAGACGGACATTATTTTAAATACGTATTCCACAAGTTCAAATACTAGTAACATTTTGAAGTTAGAATTTATTATTGTGTTCTTGTTTTTGTTAGTTTATTAATAAGATGTTAATAAAACGCAGCGTTTTCACCTGAGTTCAGGAGGAAATCAGAGTTTTGCCCCTTTAGTGAAAATCGGGAAAGACGAGCTGAAACCTCGGATTTGTGTTTCCTAAAACCGTGTGCAACGCTCATTTTGTAGAATTACAAAACAGTGAGTAGAAATGATGAGGGAATACTTTGTCATTTATGTATTTTTTGAATTGATATGAGATTGTTAGTTTTTTTCTCCTGATAAAACGTTTGGTCCTTTTTTAAGGAGGCAGCTGTTTGGGGGATTTGTGTTCCTGGTTTTAGATGTGTGGCCTCAGCAGTTGCTCGAAGGCTCTTTCTTTTAGAGATTTGCTTTTTTACTTATAATTTAATCTCAGTACTTTTTCCCAAACTTATTTTTTCATGTTGCAGGATGTTTTTTGATAAAGTTGCATTTTAAAAACTGCAGTGTCGAGATTTAACTTGAATCAGAGACACAATCACTTTTTTTTGCTTTTTTTTTTTTTTGCCGAGGAAAATCACCTACAGTTTATGTAGTTTCAGAAAATTGAGAACAACTTCACATTCATAACGCTGCTGTGATTTAACTGTCTTTCCTAAATGCCTCAAACATATTGTGCAGAAATCACAGATCTTTGCTCTTCAGGAATTCCTCGGGTTTAGTCGGACTGTTTGATCAGCAGTTTAACACTCGCACAATCTCTTTCTAAACCAGGAAACCGCTCGCTCATGTTTTTTTTTTTTCAGACCTGAGAAAAGAGCCGGCGTATCAGCGTCTTTTGTGTCCTTTGGACTCAAAGACCAAGATTGTTTTCAGCTCTTTTCCTTTGGACAAATTTACACAGTTATCGCCACGAGTCTTTGTTTCGTCGTCTGCAGCTTTTTTCTGTCGTGCAAAGACTAAGAAACAAAACTGAAACCGGTCTAACATCACTGGACTATGCACAGTCCAGTTTTACCCTTTTATTGATGGGCACCGCTGGTGACATTGGTATCGAGTAAAAGTGGAGCAACAGACAAAAATGACATTTCCTAACATGAATTATTGAATTGAATGAATTAATTATTATGAATTAGTTATTGTATTTTTTTAAATACTTTTGCCCTAAACATTTAAGAATATATATATATATATATATATATCTACAAGTAAAACTGTGATGACCAACGTGATAATGATAATACAGTTTGTATTGTTATAAGTTGTTGTACTAGTTAATAATTAATAATAATAAGCTAATAATCTGATTACTATAAAATAATATATAATAATTTGTTTAATTGCGTCATTTAAAAACATGTTTTACAAACAAATACTGAGAATCACCATTTACAAAACTTATGAATAAATAAAAACTAACTGTACCAGCTGATTCCTAACGAAGCACATTGATAGTGAAACGTTTACTGTCACTTAGTGAATGGACAGTTTGTGAACAATGATTTGAATTATTGTTCACAAAGAACAACTGGTTGTGGTTTTCCTAATATATGCAGAACGGCCACAAAAAGACACAAAATCATCGAGGTGCAAAACGACCATTGACTCACTCGGTGAGAAGCGAAAACCTCCGGAAACACGCAAACCCACAAACTCCTGAGAATAAGCACGAACAAGCAAATGACAACGGAATCGAGTAGTCGTCTCTCTCCCTCTCTGTCTCCCTCTCTCTGTCCCTGTCTTCAGGTGTCCCCGGATTTGGCGCTGTGTGTCCTCCAGTGTGCAGCTACTGGTCCCATTAACCTGCCCAATGTTTTGTTGCTGCTTTTGTTGCTCTGTTCTTTTCTCTCTCCACTTTCCACTCAGCCCAACCAGTCAAGGCAGATGGCCGTCCACCCTGAGCCTGGTTCTGCTGGAGGTTTCTTCCGTTAAAGGGAGTTTTTCCTCTCCACTGTTGCCTATAGCTGCTCAAGGGGGATTTGTTGGGTTTTCTCTACATGTTTGTATAGTCTTGACTTTATTATGTAAAGTGCCCTGAGATGACCTTGTTGTAAATTGGCGCTATATAAATAAAGTTGAATTGAATTGAATTGAAACGCTGAAGTTCTGCAGCCTCGGGGCGGGGGGGCGTGGGGAGGGTCTTACACCTGCTGTGACTATGAACCAGTTTTTTCCAAAGGTATTTACTGTTATTAATCTAATAAAGTTCATAAACAATTTTTAATATGCTCTTTATCTAGTGTCTAACTGAAGCTCTCCGATGAATGCAGTGGAATATTTCCCTCTGCATTGTGATGAATTGTGTGTACGGTGACATGAAAACAAAATGGACCTGGTCACGTTTCCCTGATACGTGCCGTAGTGTGAGAACCAAAGCAGAACCGGGCTCAGTCACCTGAAGGAACCGGGACCTTCACACGTGATTGTGTTGTAGTTTTGAAGAAGGACATGTTCCTATCGCAGCGGTAAACCCACTGCACCACCGGCCTCATCCTGGCCTGACCTACATTCTAGTGACCCCTCCCACCCTGGACATCCCCCTGCCTCCCCCCTGACCCCCCTCACATACATACTTGGGGTGGGTGTGTCGCTGCTTTGTGAGGTCGTTGCTGTTTGCTTAGGAGCAAAGTCACATCTGTTGCTGTGATCGGGCTTTGACGGGTTTTTTTTAGACCAAACAGTTCCAGAAACTGGACTCAGGATCTAAACATTCAGTCAGAGGCAGAGAAGCTCAGCTCAGAACTAAAACTAGGAACTGACAAACTCAGGAGCCAAAGTTAGGAAACAAAAACCCAAAGACCCTGGTCACACTTGGTTTACACCAGTCCATGTGCGTGCAGCTCCAAGGCGTCCAGCAGACCTCATGTGTCCGGACTTTGTTAGTGCTGCTGCAGTCAGGACCGCCGCCTATCTGGCTGCATGTCGGTGTCGTGGTGGAGAGGGGTGGGGGGGCCACGGAACCAGGTCAGGAGTCGCGTGGTCGGGATGCACTCACCAAAACTACCGCTCTGTCTCACCTTGATGACACATTTTCCTGAGGTGGTGACGCATCAGGACGCTAGAAATGTGTCGTCAGATGGATCCCACACGACCTCAGCGTGTGATCACTTGTGTTCTGTCCACTTGTGGTCCAATAGCCTGAGACGCGTTTTAATACCAAGTGTAAACGGACAGAACTCTTTGACTCGACTAAATTCAGACTAACTTTTGGAGATAAATTCACAAACTCCAAGATAAACTGAGAAAAACAATTGGTGAAACTTGGGGAACAAGTAATAAAGACAAAAATTAAACTTGGGAACTGATTAACGGTTCAAAACTCAAAGAGTAAATAAAACTGTATTTGAAGAAAAACCGTGTGGTTAATTCTAAGGATTAAACCCTGGAGCTAAACTAAAACTCAACTTGATGGCCACAACATCTCAAGTTGAGGCTAAATTTATTCATTAAACTCTGAGACACATGTTTAATTTGGGGACGGCCATGAATAAAAGACTCTTGGTTTATTAGAACTGATGGCGTCTGCTGCGTTTGTCTTCTCCATCCGGGATATTCACATACACGGAACCACGACCCCTGTGCCGGTGTTTCCGGCTCAGTTAGCGGTTAACTGATGTGTGACATTAGCCTAAACGCGTGTTAAACCGGCTACAAAACACGTACAACGTCGCGGAGGAGTCAAACAAAGCCTAACGTTATCGGTGGATACGGGTTAAACTTTTCAAATCCGCAGATCATTTAGGAACTCGTATCAGTAAAGACCCCGTGGGATGCTGCATGTGCGTTGGGGGTTGCAGTTCTTAGAGGACTCATTCTTGGAAGACGACCTTTGACCCTGCAGAAATTTGCGGCCCCTGAAACAGAAACACTCCAGAGCGGAGGATTTATTTCTGCCGATGACGAGCAGCAGAACAAACTCTTAAACGGCCAAATGGAGACAGGAGGACGTCTTAGAATGTCCTCACTTTTGAAAATGTCCTTTCCAATGCAAAGTGTAGCCAGTAGTTAAAGGTGTTGTTTACAAAATCTGCATATTTTTGAAAATGTCTGAACTGTCGAAGTGTTGGGTCAAAGTTTTGACATCGAGAAATGCCCTCACTCGTCCGTGTGCTCCGACTTTTCAAAATTTGCAAACCCTAGTTTCCACGTTTCCAGTTCGGCCCCAGATAATATCCACCGCTTTCCCGTCTTCGTTCTAAAAACACCCAGACAGACCAAATGTGAAGACTCATCGGTATCAAACACATAGTTTTACAAATGGCCACATCCATAAAAAAATGGCCTCGTTTGGAAAATCATCCTCAGATCAAAGCAAATTTTATTGAAATTCTCCCAAATGACAAATCTGCTTTACAGTCTGTCAAACAGCAACGCTCGCTGTAGTTCGACCTTAAATTTCATAAGGAAAACTATCCCCTGAAAACTATGGAAGAAATGTCAGGAAGAGCAACGGAGCAGGGTTCCTCTTCCAGGATGGACAGACGTTCGATAGATGTTTTCCATTTTCAAAACATTCCGTCCTTCCAAAAACCACGCGACGCTAAGAAATATCATTATTTCCCCAAACGCGTCCACTTCTCAAACTGTGCCCCTTTCATGTTTGCATTCATCTAAAGAAATCATCACAAATGTCCTGAAAAAGTCTACACGACATCGCTCTAATGTGTTTCCCGTCTTTTCACGCGTCCTGACGTTCCAAAGTGAAATTACTTCAAGTCATGTTAATGTTCCTACACACACACACACACACTTTGTGTTCACTAAAAAACTGCAAAAATGTCCCAAAATGTCTCAATGTTGCATAAACAATCTCTTCTTTAAAAAACATTCGGACTTTCAAAAGTGTGCGCAGTAATTCAATGTCCTCGTGTTGAGGACTGGAAGTCACAAATCGGGACGCTCTCCTGTGCTTTGTTGTTTCCTGGACTTTCCTTACAGGTCAAAGGTATCAACCCGCCGGGCTTTGCACCGCACCCACGTTTCCATGACAACAGTCATCCCATTATCACCTCAGATCTCTGGATTAGTGGGAGTTAACGGGGGGCTGGAGCATTTTTTCCCATCTTTTTTGTTGGACAAAGACGCCATGAGCCATAATTACTGCGTGGCAGAGAAAAGTGAGAAAATGTGAATTAATTCAGAGACAAGAGAAGTTGATTTCCTGTGTTTTGTTCTGCATGAAAGTAAATCAAACCACCGTTCAGCTTCAGTCGGAAAAGTGCTGAGACTGTGCAGCTCGTGATTTTGACACTGGAATCCAGCGTGTTACACACGACCTTTTACAAGTAGCTGTTGATGTTTCCTACTCAGACCGAAAGGACTTAGCTCCAAAACCAGCATCACTGCAATAAAATCTGTAAATAAAAAAATTGGTTATTAAACTTAAAAGCAGACGGGCCCACAGCGCTTAGGTCCGTAGAGTCGGGGCCGTTGACTGGAGGCTCGGTGGTTTGCACGTGTCAGAGTGTCCCGGGCAAGACATCGATCCAGATGATGAAATGAATATAACGATTAAAACAGCAACAGCTCATGAAGGTTCCCGGCCGATCCGAAGACGTGTACAACAGTCCTGAGGAGACACGACCACCTGAGAAAAGTCACTACAAAGGACATGAGCGACTAGCACGTGAACGTAAGGTTAGTTGAAGCCGTGAGACGCCGAACGAGGACTCGCTCAGAGCGAATCCTCTGTCGGCATGTTTGCAGACTCCCAGGTCTCATCCGCCAGCCGTGGCGTGTGAATATGGCACTAGTTAAAAAAACGGTGTGTGAACGCCGGTGATCGCAGACAAACACGTTTTTGATGGGTCACCTGCTACAAATGCAGCAGACCTCACCAAGCTGGAATCTGCTTTCAGACTTTAGGAAGTGAGGAGTGAGGAGAGCGTGTGCGTGTGCGGAGATGCCCTGGAGTTTTTACCCACAATCCCGTGCACTGGCCTCCTTCACAGGTTTGTGCTGCAGGTTCTTCTCTCTGACTTCATCGTGCAAACAGCTGGCTGAGCTCCACGGTCCCTGCCTGTGGTTTCCTCCTGCACAAGTCAGCGAGTGTTTTCTGCCTGGAAACCGTTTTTTATGGACCGACCGCCTGCCTGTGTGTTTTTCTTTTTCCTTTTTTTTTACTCCACAACCTCGCTGAACTTGAAAATGAAAATGAACTCACGTCACCCCTGCCTGCTGCCAGATCTTGCTTTTGTCCCAGTTTTTCCCTCTCCCCGAGTCCGTGTCTGTGCTGACTTTACACTTTTGATCTCACTTCTCTGTGCAGCAGCATGTTGAGCCCGTTCACTTTGGATCATGCAGCTGAGGATGTGATTTTGTGTAGAAGGTGCCTCCAGACGAGCAGGTGATGTGGGCAGGGCTGTGCTGTCATTCAGCCGCCAACGGAGGCAGCGTCAGTATGCTAATGAAACAAGCTCTTTGTCTGTCTCTATCTCCGACAAGATGACGTACAGCCACAGCCGAGCATCACCTCCACCTTCCTTCCTCCTCTCCAGTGTGTGTTCATGTCGTGATGATGGTGGCCGCTCGGCTCCACCTCCCACGTCCTGCAGCAGCTGAAGGGGTTAACGTGCAGCCACAACAAAGGAGCCGGAGTGTGTGTGTGTGTGTGTGGGGGGGGGGGCTTTGGGTGCTCTGGCTGCCTTCTAGCCCCTCCCAGGGATTCTTTATTGAGAGAGCCTGTTTACAATCTCGACGCATAGGAGTCCCCGGGTTCATTGGCCCAGTGAGGAGGGGGTGAGCAGGGAGCTGGTCTTACACCAAAGCAGCGAGGAAAATGTTACAGGAAGACAATAAGAAAATGTGAGGGCCTCCAGAGCTGCAGCAGGAGCAGCTTCAGAATAAAAACTGTCTTTCCTTGATGTGGATCTTTGCCTCCCGTCTCTAACAGTGTTTAACGTGCACATGTCGGGGGTGACGCACGCACGTGAGCCCGGGCACGGATCAAACCCGGTGGACTGTCTCCACTTTCAGCTGCAGGACAAGTTGTTTAGGTTCTTTCTGGCGTCTTCTCCATCGTCTTGTTCTTGCGCCTTCGTCTCTGATGTTGCTGTGGGATGAACAAAAACAGCAAGTTTGCATCCAGTAGATCCGCAGACAGCAGCCATTTTCCAGCCCTTCAAAGTGACTCCACATTTGCAGGACATGCATGTTGTTGAGCGTCGCCCCCCGCCCGCCCGCCTGCCCCCCCCCCCACACACTTGTGTTTACATGGACGTTTTCCACAGACTCGCGTGGCCTCTGCAGACTGTGACAGCACCATTGAAATGAATACATGAATCCATGTGTAGAGATGCTCAAACCTCGATCTTTGCTTCAACATATAATGGAGATTGTTTTTCTATTGTTACATAACTATTGGCAAGTTAATTTTGCATGAATTAGGTTTAAATTGGTCATTACAATCATGTCCCATGATAAAATTTGTAGATGCAAATAAAGGATGTGAATAGAAATCTCAAAGAAAGGACAAACATTAACAGCGTGTATTATGCATTTCCTGAAGAACACAAATCATTTCCCCAACAATGCTCATGTCTGCGCATCACATCGAATCTGCGGCTCGGTGCTCGGTGCGCGGCGCGCGGCTCCCGCCTCGCGTCCGTCTCCCTCCAACCTTTCCCCCAGTTCGAGCGCACTGCCGGGTTCACCGGGTTTACTCTGACACCGCTGACTCCCCGGACACGCCCCCCGACAGCCACGCACCCCGCCTGCAGCCAATAGCGTGGCAGCCACGTATTGATCACGCACCACCTCGCCTGGGATTGGCCGGAGACCGCTACACCTTTGGCTGTGATTGGCTGCGTGTTACCACCCGCCAGTCGGCTCTGTATTTTGTTTCGTTTTTTTTGTCGCCTCCGTTTCTCCCTGGTTTTGGCTCCGCTCAGCTGAAGCCCGTCTGCTGGCAGAGGCTCAGCTCGTTATTGACGGCTCGCACTCGCGCTCCGTCGCTGCTTCATTTTGACTTATCGGCCGCACGTCTCCCAACTCTTCCCCATGCTGAGCTTCGCGGCCGAGCACGGCCGTCAGGTGAGTCCGCCGCTTCCCGTCCGGCCGAACAGCTGTTCGCCGGGGTTTCGTTAAACTTCGTGGAACTACGCGCTCACTTCCTCGGTCGTAACAACAGTTGCGGCTCGGAACGCGGAGCTCGGCTCCGATCTGTGGCCGCGCTCGGTCCGAGCCTGGCTGAGCCTGGTCCGAGCCGTGTTTTGGCGCTGCCGGCTGGTTTATTTGAGGTCAGCGTGAACCCGATGATCCTGAGCGCGGACGCGTCCTGCCGCCTCGGCGCCGCAGAGCCCCGCTCGCTCCGCCGTAAAGTTGAAAGCCCGAGACACTTTGGACCCGACTGGGCCGATGGACGGTTCTGTCATTGTTGTGCCGGATGCTCTTTGTTGTGGCTGTGAGGAGCGGACCGGTGTCAGGCTGCAGTTCGGGCTGCTCAGCCCTGTTCGCATGATCGTGAGCACAAAGGCTGCAGCAGATGATGAACATGTGGAAACTTTCAATAATTGTCATCAACCGCAGAACTAGTTGTCATCTGACTCATTGATTATTAGGGTTATTGTTGCAGCACTAATGTGTTGGGACGTGAAATGTCACACGGATAAAACATCCTGACGTGATGCATCATCTTGGGATGTAGAATTTAATGAAAACAAGTATTAATAGGCATGTGGCACAAAAATCAAGTTCATCGTGGTTTATGTGAAGCTCTATATGATCTGCCTTCTTTGTTATTAATTCATCTGCACATTATTGTAGTTTTGCTTTATATAAAGGCAGCAAAATGTGATAAATGTCTGATACTGTCACATTAAGTGCTTTGTAAAGTCCAACAATCAAATGCACACGAGCCTGGTCAAAGCACATCTGAGCAGCCATAAGCCGTGATGTTTCAGGCATTTTGCTTTGGAAGAAATGGCTGTGAAGGCAGCAGCTCCGTAAGTCTCAGGTGACAGCATCACAAACCACAAATTGTTGTGTTTGTGGACTGATCGATTCATCAGTTTCAGGTTGAGTTTGTCCAGGGAGCTGCGCCTGAAAACTGCAGCTGAGCACAACAAAGAGCGAGCACAGGAAACAACAGGACAGGACCACACCAAGCCTTCGGCAGCCACTTCCAGTGTGTCCGAGACAGACAGACGGAAAACGCCAATCCAAAGCAGAAGTTAGTCACCCGCTTGTGGGGACGACGCGTGGCTTTGCCGTGCGGTAAACAGGTGCTGCGTGACACTTCTTGAACAACAATTGGAATCTCACAGCCGCGTTAGTTGGAGCTGGAAGCCAGTGTGAATGGATGCGTCGGTGCGGCGCTTGTTGCCGCTGTAATCTCATTATGTGTTGCCCCGCGATGTGTTTGTGCGATACTGGGTGTGGGAATTTGCAGCACCGGAGCGAGATGCCGTGCGTGTTTGTTGCAACAGATTGACTTTGTTTTCTTCAACTACACTTCCTGTTGGGAGCTTCCTCTCTCTCTCTCACTCGCTCTCTCTCTCTCTCTCGGGGTGAGGAGGTGCATGTTAATGTGGGAGGAGCAGGAGGCGGGACTTGTTTCTGTTTTTTTGGGGGGTGGGGGTGGGGGGTATAACATCTGGCATGCCACCTCCCGTCATCTATTCTGGGTACAGGGGAGGTTCCCTCAGCCTGAGCGAGACGATGGGTGTACCCGCTGCAGCGGGGCCCATCGCTCTCTCTCTCTGTGTATATCTATGTCTCTCGCTCGCGCTCCCTCCACCCTTCCTGTACGTGCTGCTCAGCATTCACCAGATGCCAGCCAACTTAGCCGTGCACTCTGATCCCTTTGTCCCCTGTCAATTTTTGAGCCATGTCTGCCTCCAGCTAACAGCCACACTTCTTTTTTGTTGCCATAATTGAATTTAAGTTTTGTTATGTACTGTTGAGGCTTGGGAGTTGGGAGGAAGTGAGAAAAGCGAATGATGTCATTGGTAATTACATGGGCGGTGTGCACCTTTCGCTCCCAAAGGAAAACGAAGAACGTTGGCTGTGTCTGAAATCACTCGTTCACAGTTCACTCTGGGCAGCAGTTGGCCCGTTGGGGCAAATGTGCCACTGCTCCACCTGCTGGCAGCAGTGGGGTACAAAAGAACTTCTGTATGATGATTTAAAGCTGGGCATTCAGCCATTACTATAACAAAAGAAACACTCCCTTAACCGGGAAGCCCATCTGAATCGTTCGCAGTGACCCATTTGGGATCCCAACTTGCATTTGACGTCGTACAGTGGTCAGGAAGGAGATCCTTGTTTGTCTCAGCTGTGAAATTGTACAGATGCAAAAGGACAGAAAATTTTGATCCAAATCTTGAGGAAACTCAGCAAATCCATTTGGAATCCCAGCATCTTTGACCTCAGATGAAGACATTTGGAAATCCTGTATTTGACGCTGGTCAGTTGTTGTGGCCGTGAAATTCTTCTATCTTATGTTTTTTTTAACATAAAAACAACACCACGGGACATTTATTAAGGACTAAGATCTTTTACCAACACATTCGGGATCCCAATTCATA
The DNA here is from genome assembly GCA_033026295.1 of Channa striata. Lineage (NCBI taxonomy): Eukaryota > Metazoa > Chordata > Actinopteri > Anabantiformes > Channidae > Channa > Channa striata. The sequence goes on from CM065170.1 coordinate 700,507, forward strand.
CATAACACGGCTACGCCCTCAGACGGATTCTCTGACATCACTAGAAAACACGTTGCCTATGATATTGTTGGCAAAATGGTTTAATATAACAATGTAAAGCAACAGACTTTAAATAAAGTAGGACACATTTGGGCTCCCTACATCCCTTACTCATGTTTACTTTTGAAATCAAAGGGCACAAATTTGTTTCGTTATCGATCAAAGCAAGTTATATTTTCTGGACACAAAATAACCAACGTCATAGAAGAGGGCGTGTTCATGAGGCATCTTTTACAGAACTCATTCAGGATCCCAAATCACAATTTAGAAGCTGGGATGAATAAGAACATTTGTCACGGTTTCAGTTTTTTAGTTGGGTTGGTCTAACTGTGCACGTACGGTTCCTCAGTGAGACACGGCAGTTCTCCTAGCGAGCGGATGCTGAACTGCTACAATTTGACCTTTGATATGCCCCAGGTCGAACGTACGCATGGCCGAGAGGTAGCAACCATGGAGGTGAAGCCGTGCATCGAGTACCACGACCTGGAGGCTGCCGAGGCTCTCGTCAGCATGAGCTTCTGGGGTCAAAATTTGCACAAACCCCGCCCACTGACCCCCACCTCTGACTCCTGTGACTCCATCCAGCTCCACCCTGAGGGAGGCGACACTTCCAAGGACCTGATTGCTCTGTCCTCACTGGTACAAAGATCCTGAAACACGTATTAGCTCTACAATAGCTAATTTTCTATATAATACCAGCAAGTCACTAAGGGCACCAGATACACTTGAAAATTATAGTATTTTACATTTGTAGTAAAATTTTAATAGATATCTTAGATAAAATTTGTAGTAGTAGTAGAAACAAAATATCCTTACTACTTTTGCTACCGCTGCAAACATAAATTATGAGCGTTAAAACTGATGGCAAAATAAAAGCATGTAGCTGGTAATAACAGTCCTCTCTGTTTTCAGTGTATGACTCCGCCTCACAGTCCAAGCTTTGCCGAAGCGTCCACCACCACTGTCCTCACCACCACCTCCACTCTGAGTCTCACATCCAGACCAGTCTTACCTCGGTGTCCCGGGGTCACAGTCACCCCCACACTCCTGACTGACTCCCACACCGGTGTCCCCCAACCTTCTCCATCCTCCCCCCTCACCTCAGAGACTTCAGCACTTCCACCTCAGACCGAGCTGCCCTGTGTGGCAGCGGTGGGCAGAGCCATGGTCACCAGCGTCATCCGGCACACCGCTGACAGACTCAGCATTCCTCAACCTCCTCCTTCCGCCTCCCAGCTGACAGAAACCTGCACGCCTCTTACAGAAACACTTCCAGAGGAGAAGGATGGACCTCCCGCATCCATAGACAGCCCGCCCTCTCCTCCCTTCTCTGCGTCTCTTCCTCACTCCTCCCCGAAGTCTTCCTCACCTTCCTCTCCAGTGCTCTGCCAGGTGTTCCCGGTGAGTGGCCGGACGGGCATGATCTCTGCCTTCGTCCAGGCTCCGGTTCAAGTGCAGACTCAGGGGGGACCAAAGCCCATCTTGCCCCAGTCTCCTTCCGGCTTTGCTCAGCCTCTTCTGGTGGGCTCCACCGTGACACAGGGTGCAGTGATGTTTGTGGTCCCCCAGCCACCTGTTTCTCAGGGCCCGCAGGGCCCGCAGACTGTCATGACCCTGGGCAACACCAAGCTCCTGCCCCTGGCCCCAGCCCCTGTTTACATGCCATCGGGAGCTGCCAGTGGCACCTCACAGGCCGACTTTTCCCGCAGACGCAATTATGTCTGTAACTTCCCCGGCTGCAAGAAGACGTATTTCAAGAGTTCACACCTGAAAGCTCACCTGCGCACTCACACAGGTAAGAGGCAGAAGGAATAACCACCCCGGGGTCTTTGAGTTCCAGTTCATCTCTCTAAGTAGTTTGCAATCAATATATGTATTTGTTCTGCGTCCGGGTTAGCTCTGGGTTAGGTCGTCCAGTTACACGGTACAGCAGCTGGAATCATATCTCTGACCGTGTCTCAGGCCTAACAGATTTCTTGTTAACTGAAGAACGTGTTTGCCTATGTATTTATTCAGAGAAACCCAACGATTCAGGTGTTCCCCTGTGGATTGAGAAAATGCAGGTGTCTCCCCCAAACCATGAAATGTTTTTTTGACTTGGGTCATTAAGAATCATCTGTGTTAATAATTTGTTTTATCTGCAGGTGAAAAACCATTCAGCTGTCACTGGGAAGGCTGCGACAAAAAGTTTGCCCGCTCTGACGAACTTTCCCGCCACCGCCGAACCCACACTGGCGAGAAGAAATTTGTCTGCAGCGTGTGCGACCGGCGCTTCATGCGCAGCGACCACTTGACCAAACATGCACGGAGGCACATGACCACCAAGAGGGCGTCCTCATGGACCGCAGAAACCCCAGACCTCAACAAAGTGGCCCTGTCCAAGGGCCAAAACAGAGGCCCCACACTTCCTGTCGGTGTACTGGTCCCCACTGCTAACTAACAGGCTCGTCGCGAGCCCACAGGGCCAACTCAGGACCCCAGGGGGGCAACCAGACAACCACCCACCTAAACATTAAACTGAGACTGGTTCTGTAATCAGCTCCACCAGCCACACCAGGACGATCTTTTCTACTCTACAAATCACATTCACACTTGCTACTAGACGGCAAAGACAGTTACTGGGCCCCGGCTACGATTATGTGACAACGTTGTCTTCACCAGCACCTTTACAGAGAAATGACACTGGTCACACCTGCATTTAACCAGGACAATTGTTTGTGAGACCTTTTAGATCTATGCTCGAGAATAAAAGGTGACAAGCTTGCGAACTGTTTTAAGAGCCCAGTACAGAGGGAAGCGGAGAAATGCTGCTGGCTAGCTCGTAAACTATTAGTTCTCAAGCTGCTGTAGTTCTGCTACTAGCCCGGAAATGATCCCCGACAAAAATCGTCCAACACGACAAAAGACTCAAGACTGAAATAAAGCAAGAACAAAATTAGTCCAATTATCCGGGTTCACAGTTATTACTAGTACAATTATCGCATTTACAGCCAACAGGTCTCGTGACAGAGATTTGAATCTTTAAGAAACTTTGAATTGGTGAAGTACAAGAAACTCATGTGAAATGTTTCTCACCATATTTGATCAAGAAAACGTCACTAGAAAGGCTGTTCTCATTTTACACATTGCAAAAATTGTAAAGAATAATATTAGGAGCAGCTGAAGCCAACTGTTGGCTCTGTTATTTCAGCGACAGCAGAAGAAGTCATAATCTCAGTTTTTGATTTGTGCGCTTTTCAAAAACAAAAATTTGAACTGAAAATAATTGGATATATTGCCCTGCTCTACTTTCAGGTGTGACCGAGTCCTAAAGTGTAATTTACCGTTAACACATCTGTGTAACCGCTGGTTAAGCATTCCCAAGATAATTTTAGGTAAAGTCGTGTAACCATAGCCGGAGCAGCAGCAGTAGACAGAGCGACTTTCTCGCCCTGCTCAGGACATTTTATTTCCACAAATTCACCGAAGGACGAGGAGGAGGACGATGACACGAAGGCGACAGGCTGCTATTCATTCACGGACAGAAACCAACAAAAACCTGACATTGCACTGGATTTTTTTAATCTTGCTTGTTTTTGTACTCTCTCCGTGTATAATCATGTTTACTTCATGTGTCATGTTTAGCAAAATGTATGCACTCTTTATTTTTTTGCCAAAGCCTCTGTATTGTGCTTCTATTATTAGCCTTCTTCTGTTTGTCTGACTGTACATATTGTAAATATATTGATATCTATATGAATGTTACGTGTATTCCAGTCCGCATTTATTGACAGTACGAGTTATTGATATTTTAAAAATGTCAGTGGACAGTATTCCTCACTGTGATACTACCTACTATCTTTGCTTTACACATTATTATTATTTAATGAACATTTGTTGAGGAAAACTGTGCTGTTTTTGATAGCTTGATTTGGCCCATAGTGTAGCCAGTAAGAAAATACCTCATGTTATTAAATGTTATTCTTAATAATAACAGCTTATATCGGAATAATCCCATTTCTGAACATTTGCCTGTAAGCGATGGTGAAGAATATGTCTTATAATAAAAATTTACCATGAAGAAAGTATCTGTCTTCCCTAAATTGTTGCATTTTAAATGTTTATAACATATATTCAGCCAAAATGTATAGTAATGCTGTCATACATATGTTATTTGTTGACACTCTAACTTGAATTTATCTGAATTGATTTGAAGGCCTCTGTGAGGCTGCAGCTCCGCTTCATGTAACGTTTGGGTTTATCGGTCAGTGAAAGGACTGACTGTGATACTCGCCCGCCGAAAAGACGTTTTGGAATTGTCAACTCTAAATGTTGATAAGCCATTCATTCGGGTTCTAGATTTCTAATAACCCGTAGAAAATAATTTCAGATTATAATACATTTGCAAACATAACACATGGCAAGTCATACAGTTCAGGGAGTTGTACAAGAGTCAAGACCACTCACTTAGAAATAATTCCGCAGTGTAATTGAATTGATCTACATGTCTTGCAATTAAATGTTTACCTAAGTAAAGTTATGATAAAGTAAAAAAAAACTGATAGGAAGTGACTAAAGATAGTGTGAAAGAGAAAGGAGCTGTTTGTTCACTCTTTGGTTTAGCTCATAAACATAAATATGGCCGCATATCGGTGGGTGTGTACCGCTGTGCATGGAAAAATAACCACAACATGTCACTAAACATTGACAAAAGGCCACAATCTTCTTTCAGGCTGAGAGTCTCGTAGTGATGGAAGATGTTAAGTAAGTGTTACAAGTCTTTACTACTGAGTCTTAATTATATGATTTAAGATTAGTTTTATTAAGTATAATTGCTTGCATAAATAAATAAAATCACAGTTTCAAGTTAAGAAAACATTCATCAGTGCCCATGTTCTGTAAAGGTGGAAGCCAAACATATTATCCCTTTAATCCTTTATATGTGCTTCATTACAAGAGTTGTGAATACGCCAACAATCACCAACTAAACTTTAAGAGACACATAAATCACCCGTATGTTAGTAAAGGAAAATACCATTAAAGATACAAATATGTTTCTTTCAAATAAACACATCAATAAGCATCCAGCTGTTATATTTTACAGTAGTTTGTGAATCTCTTTTTAAATTGACGCACTGATTCACACATCTTCCAGTTTTGTCCCATAAAATACACCAAACTACTGTGAAACACACATTTCTTCCATTATTCTGACTTGTCGATTCATTACTTTTGTCTTAATAAACACATCTGTTGGATTATGTCAGAGGCTCCACTTCTAGTAAGCTTCTACACCTTACTAGTAATATTCTGAGGAAAAAAATAATTATAATAAAAATAATAAGTATAATTAACATATTTGACTTGATAGTTTACAATTCCTACAGCTTTGAAGTGCACAGCTACAATTTACATCTGTTCTATATGTATTACATCATTTATCTAGAGTTATACGTGACATCACTGTAATTCAGGAAATCTTTAATTGTATAATTTGCATATTGTTGCTTTAACGTAGCTCAGCTTTCAGTGCAGTTACTGTACGAATCAGTAACATATGAAAGTGCAGAAAGACATTCGTTTAATATTCGCTATAAACAGATCAGAACACACGTTAACGTTTTTCATACAAACGTTGTATTTAAAAATCATTTGTGTTACATAACCTCCCAAAATGCCTAGATTTTTCCCCGCGCTCAGCAAAGCGACTCTCTGACAGTTTCGTGAAGATAAAAACATTCCGATCTGCACAAACACGCTCATTGTCCGTGAATCGAGTTTCTGCTTGACGACAGCGGCGCCGCGACGCGTCCGCTCGCCCAGGCCGAGCTCCGGCCGCTCTCTCCCGCTCTCTCTCCCCACAACACCCGGTAACAACGAGCGTCCAATCACCGGCCGGCGCCGAGGGGGCGTGACCAATGGGAGAGGACGACGTCGTGCCGGAACGTAGCATGTGATTAGTTGAGGAGGGATCCGCCCACTTGCCTTACTGACCGACATTCCGCTGAAGCCAAAGAAAATCAGTGAAAACAAACAGGAGCCAGGAACCAGGACCCGGGACCCGGGACCCGGGCGGACAGGGACATCGTGTGGGGGACGGCGGCAATGACGCAAACTGTCCACGGCATCGTCGATGGAAATATTAGTTCACAGCTCCTCTTTTCTCTGATGGGTGAGTGACAAAAACAACAGTGGTTCGTACTGATGTCAGTAACCTGAACAGGTCCACAAGTTCCTCTTCAGTGATTCCTGCAAAAATCCTTAATGTTCATTTCAATGAATGACCAGCTTTACAAACGGGATTTCTGACTAGTTACTCTGGAAAATCGTCATTTATTTCTTATACACTGCTCCGAAATTTAAAGGAGCCTTTTATTTAGAGTATCAGCATCAGGTCAGTTAATCTGGTTGGTCATTGATCTGCTCAGTCCAGGCGACAGTTAATCAGTTTCAGCTGGTTTGGTGTTAAGTGGTGGAGGCCTCTAACATTTGATCCCTCCTCATCTTTTCTGGATGTTTTTCACTAGTTTTGCATTTGGGTCGGGTCTGTGACATCACTGGATCCTACTGAGGTTGTTGCACAGGCACATCAATGCGTGCCAGGACTCCAGGGACTCCAGATTCCAGGACACAGACAGTTACTCTAGATGAGCTGGACAGGGCCGTGGAAGGTCCTAAAACCTTCAGTAGGACCGGTACGTGCTCCTTTGTGCATGGAGGAACAGGATGAGCACTGCCAGAGGTCTATGGAACGACCTCCAGCAGGCCACTGGTGTCAGTGCCTCTGACCAAACAATCAGAAACAGACGTCATGAGGCTGGCCTGAAGGCCTGCCGTCCTCTAGTGGGTCCTGTGCTCACTGCCCACCCACTGGTGCCCTGTGCTTTTTACAGATGAGAGCAGGTTTCACCCTGAGCAAGTGTGACAGACGTGAAAGGGTGCGGAGAAGCCGTGGAGAATGTTACGCTGCCTGTAACATCATTCAACATGACCGGTTTGGTGGTGGGTCAGTGCCGGTCAGTGACCTCTACAGGCTGGACAACGGCCCCCTGAGTGCCACTAGGTATCCGCATGAAATCCTTGAACCCACTGTCAGACCGTACGCTGGTGCAGTGGTTCCTCCTGGTGCAGGACAATGCCCGGCCCCATGTGGCAAGAGTCTTGGAGCAGTTCCTGGAGGATGAAGGAATTGATACCACTGACTTGCCCCCACGCTCGCCTGACCCAAGTCGAGTTGAACACCACTGGGACATTATGTTTTGGTCTATCCGACTTTGGCACGTTGCACCTCAGACTGTCCGGGAGCTCAGTCATGCCCTGGTCCAGATCTGGGAGGAGATGCCCCAGGACACGACGTCTCGTCTCATTAGGAGCACGGCCCGGTCATACAAGCGTGAGGGGGCCATACAAACTACTGAGCAGCTGCTGCAAAATGGACGAACCTGCTGCATCATGTTTTCACTTTGATTTTCAGGGTGTCTTTGAATTCATCCCTCTGTAGATTGATGCTGTTATTTCCATCAAACGATGCGTCATTCTTTAGTTTCTGACACATGATCCAGTGCATATCAGTATGGACATTCCCCATTAAAACCGGATGTATTTTCAAAGGGTTCCTTTAATTTTTTTAAGCAGTGTATTTATCCGTTACTTACTCCACCAGGCACATTCATCCCTGTCACGAGGTGGCGACACTTACCTGTACGGTTGTTCAAAGCAGCCAATCCGCGCGATCCTTTCCGGAAACACCTAAAAAGGCGCAGACCTCCGTCGGATTAGAGGGAAAATCGTTTCCTTCGGCGCCTGAAACGTGAACAAATAAAAGCTTCATTCCAGACAGATGATCAATGTCACGACAGCCGGAAAAAACCTCCGAATGAACTCGGTGTCTACTGCGTTTCTGACAGTTTTGATGCTAAAAATCGTCGAGGTGCAGTATTATTTCCCGACATTAGATAACCTGTGATACATATTTTTAGTAAACGCGGTGTGTGAATCATCTTTGGCGCTAAGTGATTATTTTGGCAACGCTGCCAACAGTAAAGAGAAAGCGCGGCAGCCGGAAGGAAACAGATGGACAATGTAAACACTGTCACACATGGCACGTGAAGGAATATGAAGAGATGTAAAACTAGGCTAATATTGTTGACTTCAAGAACAGTTGTGCTTATTGCTCATCTAGAGCGAAGTACAACATGCTAATTAAACAGTATCTGTTTATAGGAAGCTGATTTACTCCCTGAAGTACAATTTTAATCATATTTTAACAGTATTTAGGTGTTAAATAAATGGCATTAATACATTTTTGTTTTTGAATCATAAATATATTCCCGTTTCGTAATGTCGTGTCTTTACCGGTTTCGTAACCCGCACAATTGTCCGTTTGAAATTCCCGCGACACTTTAGCTGTGACGTAGACGCACCTCGCAGCCTTATTGGCTACGCCGGTGCGTCAGTTTAAAGAGCCAGCACGAGCAGCGACTCTATTGGTCGCCTCGGTTGAAGCGCCAAGTTTTCAATAAAAGGCCGAGCGGACAACAGACGCCGCTTCACTCTCTGCCTTCGTCCGTCGGCTTCCGCTGGTTCCGAGTCTCGACTTTTTCCGGCTTTTAGTCGCTTTTTTTCCGTCCTTTTGAGCCTTTTCTCGAACCGTGCCGAACCAAGATGCTGTGTGCTCGCTCTCCTCTGTCCGCGAAGAACGAAGACGCAGTGAGGCGCCGGATCGGCAACATGTCGCTGGACAAAGAAAACACGGTGAGAGCAGCCGGACATGGCGGATCCACGTCACAATGGACCGTGTAGAGAGTGTGTGTGTGTGTTTGACTAAACGTTGGTGTTTGTCCGATTTTCAGCCTCCCAGTCTGAACAACACCCGCATCTTGGCGTCTAAAACCGCGCGGAAGATATTCGACGACGCTTCGGTAAGTGAGTGAAAGTCTGAAATCACGTGAAATCAGGCAAAGATCGATGATTGTTGTTAAATGTTGTTAAATACCAACAATAGTTTGGGTTTTATGGTGGTCACGTGGCGCCTAAAACGCCGCTTCTGGCGCCAACACGGACGATCAGCTGTTGCTGCAAATCCCAGCTGTGACTTCCTCAAACGTTCGTGTTCAAAGCGTGAATATCAAGGAGTTTTGGGACGATGATGATGATGATGATGATGATGATGATGTTAATAAGTGAAGTAAATGAATCTATGCAGTTCTTCACTAGACGAACTCGATCTGTAGCTTTGTGCACATGTATTTGCTCACGGATCCTAAACTAGTTTAGCTGCAGGTACATCAGAGTCGAACTTCTTCGGACTCTGACCACATCCAAATGTCACAGGTGTCGCCCTGACAAGTTCTAGTCGTCGTTAGCGACCAGTGAGCTGCGTGTGTTGACGAGGGTTTCGTGTTCGGCTTCTTTGTGCTTTTCAGCCCAAAGCGGTGAAGAAGAGCAGCAGCAGTGAGCAGGAGGAGCCGCTGCTGAAGGACAACCCTCGCCGCTTTGTCATCTTTCCCATCCAGTACCACGACATTTGGCAGATGTACAAGAAGGCTGAGGCCTCCTTCTGGACCGCGGAGGAGGTGAGCGCCTGCTGCTCTCACACACGTCACGGTCCTTTCACACTGTGCCACTGTAGCTTTAACGTGGGCCCACGTGTGATTTCAGGTGGATCTGTCCAAGGACCTGCAGCACTGGGAGTCTTTGAAAGACGAGGAGAGGTACTTCATCTCTCACGTGTTGGCGTTCTTCGCCGCCAGCGACGGAATCGTCAACGAGAACCTGGTGAGGACGACGCACGTTCTTTTGATATTTGTGTGGGAAACAATCGAACCTAGTCTGAATTTAGTCTAATTGTTCCCGCTTCACTGATTTAGTTTTGGTGCTTGAATGTGTTATTGTTCTATCTTGATTTACTTTCTACATCAGAAGACAATATTCTCTGATGTCAGATGTAGAAAAATGTAAAAAATAGTTTAGTAGCTATAAGTCATTTGTTGCTGTGGTTTGTGTGCGTGATCGCCAGGTGGAACGCTTCACACAGGAAGTGCAGGTGACAGAGGCCAGGTGTTTCTACGGTTTCCAGATCGCCATGGAGAACATCCACTCGGAGATGTACAGCCTGCTCATCGACACCTACATCAGGGAGCCCAGAGAAAGGTGACGCTGCTTGTGCTGCTTACACTGGTTATTCTGGGCTGTTGGTGGTTATACTGGTGTGTGCTGACGGTGCGTTCGCTGCCCCTCAGAGAATACCTGTTCAACGCCATCGAGACTCTGCCGTGCGTGAAGAAGAAGGCCGACTGGGCGCTGAACTGGATCGGCAACAAGAACGCCACCTACGGTAAACCCTCTGCCCGTGACGGCACGCGCCGCTCTGCTCGATCAGTGTTGATTGGTTCAGTATTGATCGTCTGTATCTGCTGTTGATGGTCCAGGGAGCGAGTGGTGGCGTTTGCGGCGTGGAGGGAATCTTCTTCTCTGGTTCCTTTGCTTCCATTTTCTGGCTGAAGAAGAGGGCCTGATGCCCGCCTGACCTTCTCCAACGAGCTCATCAGCAGAGACGAGGTGAGCGTCTGGTCAAGTTCGGTGAGGCCGTCCGTTAACAGGAAGTCAATCTGCTGCCGTCTTAGTTCGCTGGTTGAAGCTGCCTTTTCTTTCTCTGAAAACCAAAGAATCAGAGGAATCCATGTTGTTCTAGATGTTTTAAAATGTGAGTTTTAGGGGCCGATCTGCGAAATAGAAAAATAGAATAGAACTTTATTAATCCCACAGTGGGGAAATTCTTGTGATTTAGCAGCCATAGACAAGGACACAGAATAATGTGCATTATAGTTTAACAGAAAAGGCATTTAAAAATAAATACATATTTACATTGGAACATGCACAATAAATCTGCTGCACGTGTTGGCAGAACATTTCGTTCTGTGTTCAAGCAAAACCAGAAATCGAATGATTTTATTTTAGTGTCTTTGATCCTTTTGACCAGTTTGGTGTCGACACAGATGAAATGTTACGTTAAATGTCACGGAGTGAATCTGGACAGTCGCACTGATGGAACTGGACTAACTGGGTTGACTGGTTTCAGGGTCTGCACTGTGACTTTGCCTGTCTGATGTTCAAACACCTGGTGAACAAACCGTCGTCAGAGACAGTCGCCGCCATCATCAAGAACGCCGTGGAGATCGAACAGGTGGGTCTGAGCAGCGTGTCGGACTGGTTCCTGCTCTCGGTGTCTGAGCAGCTCCTGAACGCGTCCTCTGTGTTTCTCACCTCCGCTCTTTGTCGTCTTCAGGAGTTTCTGACCGAGGCTCTGCCCGTGAAGCTGATCGGGATGAACTGTGAGCTGATGAAGCAGTACATCGAGTTTGTGGCGGACAGACTAATGCTGGAGCTCGGCTTCACAAAGGTAACGCAGCGGCAACGCGCTCGCGCCACGCCGCATACCTCTAAACCAGGACTCGGTCTGTGATGATGAGAGCGCGGGGTACGGACCTCAGCCGGTGATGGGGGCTGAGTGCTGCTGCGGACTCTGATCGGAGGACGTGTGGTTCGCCGACAGACCGCAGCGGCACGAGACAGACGCCTGTCTGAACAGACTTACTGCAGTACCCATTTTCACTTGATAAAATGGTCGTTGACGCTAAAGGTCGGACGTTATGTCCAAACTGACCCCTGCTCTGTCTTCTGTCTCTGTAGATCTACCGGGCTGAGAACCCCTTTGACTTCATGGAGAACATCTCGCTGGAGGGAAAGACCAACTTCTTCGAGAAGCGGGTGGGTGAGTACCAGAGGATGGGCGTCATGTCGGGCCCCACGGACAACGCCTTCAGACTGGACGCAGACTTCTGAGGAAGACAGTCGACTAAGCTCAATCCATGAGGACTTGGACGGAGGACAGCTTCTATCAGGCTCCATGCGCAAGCATTCACTTTTACAGGACTTAACCAAGAATTTCAGACTCTATGAGCATTTTTGACTTTATGTAATGTTAATGTAGCTTATTTTGTTTTATGTATAGAATATGTATATTTTAAATTTTTTATTTTGTTTGTACAGATTTTAGGTTTTCCAATAAAGTCAAAAGTACTTTAAGTGCCTCTACTATGTTCTTTTTCACACGTCTGCTGTGATGAACTTTTACACTCATTTTGATTGTATCTGTGATATTTTCCTTCTAAGTCAAGACATATTCAGTTTTTGGGGATCATTAATACTGAGACTTGGACAATACAAGGAAGCACCTCAGGCTTAAAGCACCACAGAAAGCGGCAGGATTAATAACCATTTTTAAGGTTGTAGTTCACCTTTACTCAGGTGAGGTCAAAGACACGCGGGGCGGCTTGAATCATTAGTTTGAATGTGACATTGTCGGCGAGGAAAGTGTTCCTGCTAAATCCAGTTATTACAATACATAACAGTATTATTCACAAACGGGATGGAGCAGATATGTTTTATATATTCATATTTCCCAAAGACTAACACGTGTTTCCGATCATAACTGGACTTTATCCGGCCGGATCGCGTGGAGGCGTTTGATGACGCAGCCGATGCCCGTAACCGCCAGTTTCAGCTGCAGTAAATGTTCGACTCCGCTCACCGAGAGCGCGTCTTCCGGCGGGAGGCACTTCCGTCTCCTCCTTTAAACGTCATCGCGCCGACGCTGGAAGCAGGAAGTAAACAAGTAGCAGCCCGGGGCGGTCGACTCTGTCCTGGACGAAGATGTCGGTTTTAAACCCGAGACAGACGTTTTTGAGCCCAGTAAGATGTTGTTGCCTTTATGTTGATTATTGTTTTCTATGTTGTCGTATTAATATTGTCTTTTTTAAGCATTTTTTGTTTGTGGGAAGTGGAGTTAGCATCTTAGCCAGTCACAGCCCACATTCGGATGTTCAAAAGCTGAATATGTAACGTGAAAATCAACGGAAGCGTTTCACTAAATGTGGTGGTGATATTGTCGAATTCAGCTTCATAATTCATTCATCGAATAAACTTCTGGGAGTGATCTCGTAGTTTCAGTACAAGGTCCAGCTGATTAATCACGCGCTTGTTGCTTCCTCTATTAACCCTTTAGAATCCGGAATAATAAAGTGCTGATGTCAGTATGTAACATTAATTTAGTATTTGGATGGAGCTCTGTGGGAGCCTCTAATGTCTTTCCTGTGTTCTAGCAAAGACTCCATTCATTTCTCAGTTTTACAGGGATGAAAAACGGGTCAAATAATGTTTTGCAGTAGTTTTAATTAGAAATGATTGATGGTTGAAAATCTTCAGGACGCCGCTTCGGGGCCCGAATCCCCTCGGACATCCCCTCCATTAGCCACAGATGTTTTCGTTGTTGTGTCTATTGTTTGGTCAGAAAAGTGCAGAGCAAGTAGTTCTTCCATATACGTGTTGGGATCAGTATCCTAAAGATTGTTAAAAAAAAATAATTTCAGCAAAAACAGCTGAAGAAATCAAATTTGTAGAGTATTTTTCATACAGATAATGCGATGCAGAGTGCTTACAAAGGAGTGACAGTTGAGCATGTTAAAATAATACAAGAGAAAGACTTGACACAGTAAAATGTCCATGAAACAGGAATATTCGAAGAGACAAACACGTATGACAGCAGGAGACTTTTCCTTTCATCACAGTGGTAGAAAAAAACCATTTTCTTAAGAACTTTTATGGATACATCTACTTTACTCCAATTGTCCTTATGTTTAGTAATTAGTTTTGAAATGAATTCAACATAACATTAAACTGCCCGTAATTTCTAAAATAAAAATGCTAATTTACAATCATCATCATTGAATTCATCCATCAGTTCATGTTCAGGCGTCTTGTGTATGTACGTTTGGTATTTCTTTCTTAAGTAAAGAACTAAAAGACATTTTTTACTGTTTCTATAATTATTATCAGTAGCCCTCAGATGAGTTTGAGTAAAAATAATCTGCAGTGATTATTATTATTATTTGACCACAAAAACAACTTTAATTAAACATACCTACAGTGAAAATGTTAAGATGAAATGTTTCTATTTCCTTTACAAATTACCAACAGTGTTGCTGACAAATTGCTGTTTCTCCTCTTTCATTCTTGTCCGTTATTGCCAGATGTGCAGTTTTGTCCCACTTGAATATCATTATGTTTTTTCTGTCCACAGGTGATTCCCTTCGCTGGGACGATCCTGGGTGGTTTGTTGCCAGGGGAAATGGTTCTTATTCAGGGCTCAGTGCCATCTAATGCTGACAGGTGACGAGTCTCACTGTGGTTTTTCTGTGTTCTTTTTTGTTATATTTTGTGATTAAATTATTAATGTTATTTTATGTGAAAGTTTGGTTACATTCCGTTTCCGCCTTAACATGCTGGAAGCGTTCGTGTTTGCCTGTGATCCTGGGAGCTGTGTTGTCGGCGGACACACCCCTGTGTCTTGGTAGGGTCTTCCGAGGCACAGTGGTCCCAGAGGAAGTGCAAGTGTAATTCACAGATGCCCGGATGTTATGGCCTCCCCTGGAATAAGGAGACATTGGCATCCTCCTGACCTTTCAATGCTCTACACTTCTATAGCACCTCACAATCACACACACTTATACGGTCAACACGCATCAGTTGGAACCCTGGTGACAGGAGGAGCCAGAGATCAAACCAACAACTGTAGGACTGGTGGATGCCACAGTCGCCTGGTCTGATACAGCTCGAAGAAATAACTAGAGACAGGAGTTAGGTTTGATCCCGAGAGTCTAGGACTGTTGTTCTCAAGCTTCGAATGCCGGAACTGTTGGGGGCGGTTGATAAAATTGGGTTCACCTGTGAAACCAGACTCGTGGTCATATCATCAGATATGACGTTGTATGTCTTGGAAACCTGGATGAACCTGGATGTCAGGGTTTGTCTTACTTCTGTACTACGGACATTCTTGTATAAACCAAGTGTCCGTCTCTGTCTGCAGGTTCCAGGTAGACTTCACGTGTGGCAGCAGCGTGAAGCCACGAGCTGATGTGGCCTTTCACTTCAACCCAAGGTTTAGTAGGTCCCCGTGTATTGTGTGCAACACATTGAAGAAGGAGCGCTGGGGCAGAGAGGAGATCCTTTATCAGATGCCCTTCATTGTGGGGGGGGAATTTCAACTCATCGTTCTCACCCAGAAGGACAAGTTCAAGGTGAGGCAATGTTTGCGTCCCAATAAGACAACGGACTCCTGCTCTCTACTCTTTCTTTTTTCCTGCTGTTCTTGCAGCTCTACAGTGTAGACGTAAGTTTAAACTAACACATTTCTGTGTGTGATAATGAGCCCAGAGGGAAATGTCAAATAAAGAATGTCATTGTTTATGTCTTAATTGACGTCCAGGTTGCAGTAAATGGAGCTCATGTGTTGGAGTACAAACACAGAATCGAGCTGGGGCTTGTTGACACACTAAGCATATCTGGAAAGGTCAAAGTTCAAGCTATTGGCATCTTACCCCCGAGCTCTGTAAGTCTTTTTTACGTCAGTTTTTCTTTGTGATACAACTTGTGATGATGGTCATGATGTGGTTTTGTTGGTTTTAGATCCCAGTTTCTCCTGCAGCCAGTCCGAGCAGCTCACACTCAGAGATCAAGGTAAGAACAGTTAAAACCGCTGAATACTGTGTAAGGGTTTGGAAATCCAATCTGTACAAAGCTGTTTAGATACTCATTTTTGTTGTATTCGAGTGCTGCAATCCTTGTTTTTTATTCATCTTCCAGCCCATCGTCTACTTGTCTGGAAACTTGGTAAGTTCAGTAAATTAATTAGTTGTTTAATTGTGAAAAAACCTTTTGTGTTTGTTTCGTGCTGATTATTTTGCGCTGTGTTTTAACAGAGCATTCCTTTCACGGGTGAGCTGGTGAGAGGATTGAGCGTCGGGCGACGCATCACCATCAAGGGAGAAACCAATCAAAACGCCCAATGGTAAATCACACCGATAAAAAACAGTTTACTTTAGCTTTTCACTCTATAAAGTATATTTGAATTAAATGTATTTTATAAATCAATTCTTGGGATTTTCCAACTTGTTTTCAAGGGAATTCTGAAAACATACCAAAATTGCTTTCATTCACTTAAATCTGCATACGTACCTTTTATACATGAATAATGTAACTAACGTAAATGTTTAAATGAAAGTAGAACATGAATATTTGGTGCATTTAGTTTCTGCGTGAACCTGCGTATGTCAGGAAGCACCGATATCGCCGTTCACCTGAACCCTCGACTGAAGAAACAGGTCTTTGTCAGAAACTCCTTCCTGTCTAACTGTTGGGGCCCAGAGGAGACAAAACTCGAGTCCTTCCCCTTCACGGCAGGACAATACTTTGAGGTACAACACCAGCTCCGCACGTACAGATGCCGTTCTGTTTCCGCCTGAACTAAAATGTGGTTTTCTTTGTAGATGATTATCTGCTGTGAGTCGCAGCACTTCAAAGTTGCTCTTAATGGAGTCCACCAGCTTGTCTACAAACACAGAGTCCAAGACCTAAGTCGGATCAACCAGGTGGAAGTGATGGGAGACGTCACACTGCTGGATGTCAACGTCATTTAAATGGCCTGATCACATGTTAGTCAGACAACGATTATGGAGTTTAATTCAAGTTCTAACTGTAGACTGTTGCTCCTTCGTCCTTGAATGAACTTTATGAAGCACATGACAAGTAATCATGGATGATCAAATAAACTAATCATGTTTCTTATTGATGTAAATTCTGAATGAGGTTAAAGTGAGAGTAGAGTTGTAACCTTATAAGAAAGATTTTACATTCTCTTTATGTAACAACATTATTAAGCAGTATGTAATTAGTAGTTTAAGTAATAATTGAAAATTCATGCATATTAAGTGGAGTAAAATTTCATCCAGTTCTGGATTTCTGCTTCATAACCCCCTCCTTCCAACTCTCCCGGGGGCCCGGGGAGGACACGGCCCTCCCCTGACCCCCACCACTGCACCATCGCGGTGGGGCTCCTCTGCTGCTCCAGGTGCTGGGACGGGCCGGCGACGAACCTGACCTGCACCAGCTGATGCCTTACGGACAACGGACACGAGCAACCACACCGCGCCACCAGACACCCTTCGCACTGAGAGCAGCTCTCGGAGGAAATTTAAACCTTCACTTTGGCTGTTTGGACTTTAAAATTCACTGACGCTCATAAGGATCGAACGTGTGTCCTCTGTGTTACCAGGCAGTCCGCTAACAGCCTGAGCTACTTGGTTTGACAAGTTTCTGTTTCTTTCTCAGAGCTTTCACTGTTGATTTTGGACACCTGCCTTCATAGTGATTGAACTTACCACCACTGTCCATTAAAGCAGTCGTCTAACAGCCTGAGCCACTTGGTTTGACGTGTTTAGTTCATCTGAGAGCTTTTCACATTTAACTAAAGACAGAAGACTTCAAGTCTCAAAAGGGTTGAACCTAGGAGTCCTGCATTACCTGCAGCCTGAGCTATTAGGTTTGATACTTTACTTTTGTCGTAGAGGTAGTTTCCGGGAGCGTCAGTGTTTTGGCGTCTCTCTTGTGGTCATTGTACTTGTTGAAAAAGAATCAAGGCCAAACCTTCAGACGTTCTCCAGCAGCAGGAGCTGTTGGACTAGTCTCCAACACATTGACCCTTTGGTCAGAGGTAACAATGATCCACTGTCAGACGTAGCTGATATTAGCTGGAAGTTGTGACACTGATGCTCTAAATCTTTGGAAACACACAACCAGCCTGGTGGTGTCAGTGTGGCACCCAGACTGTGAGCGAGGTCAGAAAGGAAACGTGATCACAAAAACACAATCAAATACTTTCAGAAGATTCCAGAATTAAAATGTTTGTTTGCAGTGATCATCTTTAAACGAGTAAAATGATCAATTATTATACACAATACAAGTATCAAGGGGGAAAGGAGTTGATTGGAAAGGAACTGTAATAGTAATTCAAACCGAGCCAATTTATGATGTATAGTTAAAACTTGAACTAAAAACTAGTTATAAAATAATAAATCGATATTCACTTGGATTTCAAATTGTGAAGGAAATTATCGTTTCATATAAAGTTACTTTTTTCTGCCGTCACTGGAAATACTTGATTTGTTTCAAAATGGTAAATCAGCGTTTAATAATTCAGATTCAGACTGAGACTATTGGTTGTAAAGAGAAGGTGATTTCAGTTTTATTAACTTGTTTTTGAAAGATAATGAACTGCTCATGTTGATATTTTTTAATGGATGTTTAAAATTTGTGCCCATCCAAACATGAAATGAATGAATTTATGCAAATGAACCAGAAACTGATTGGCCACAGTGTAGGAGAAGAACACGGAGCACAAGCTCAGTGTGTAATTGGGAAAATGTTGAACACAAGATGCAAGAAAACAAAATATTGAGATTGAGAGAGTTGTTTAGAAAAATACAACATCAGCAACATCATCCCGCAGGGCTGATGGCTTCACAATCCACCATTTGAAGAAAAGTACAGAGGCCGTACCAGCAGATGGAAACGCCTAATCAGCGGGAAGAACCAGGAAGTCAAAGAATTACAGACATCCTGGAACTGATGAGGTGAATCTCATGATCCAAACCATCCAGTCCTCAGTCTTTACAGCATCACATTTATTGACAACGATTCATAAATTTCACATTTCGCTTCCCAAAAAATGTAAAAGAAAAAGCCAAAAAACCCCAAAACAAAGCACCAAAGTTGGGCCTTCCACTAAACATTATGGTTCCCAATCCTGTGGGTCAAAAGGATTCTTTCATTTCAGGACCAAACATCACACGTACAACCTAAACATAAGTACAAAAAAAAAAACAGGAAGTCCAGTTGATTTCCCAACAACAAGATACGGTTTTGCTAAAATACACTTAATAAAGAGCATTAATAAAACAACCAGAAAACAAACCTAAGGTTTCAGTTTATACAAACTTTTATTACAAACCCATATAACCATCCACTGTACATATTTAACAAAGTTGCCCAAGACGGCTAAAATTATTGTTAAAAGCCTGGAGCTGACATAAAACACAGATAAAAAAAAAAAAAAAAAAAAAGCTGCTGCTCTTATCATCTGTTACAACATTTATAATTCTGCTGTGATGCAGCAGATTTGATCAGATGTTCTGTGAACCAGTCGAGCTGCAGGTTTATTTCATTTCAGCTGATCCCAGAACGCTCTGGGTGAGAGGTAGAGTCTGTCGAAACGCGATTATTTTGCCCTAGTGTTTACCCACTGTCCTCCTGGATCGGATTCTCGTCTGCCCTCAGAAGTCTGCGTCCAGTCTGAAGGCGTTGTCCGTGGGGCCCGACATGACGCCCATCCTCTGGTACTCACCCACCCGCTTCTCGAAGAAGTTGGTCTTTCCCTCCAGCGAGATGTTCTCCATGAAGTCAAAGGGGTTCTCAGCCCGGTAGATCTACAGAGACAGAAGACAGAGCAGGGGTCAGTTTGGACATAACGTCCGACCTTTAGCGTCAACGACCATTTTATCAAGTGAAAATGGGTACTGCAGTAAGTCTGTTCAGACAGGCGTCTGTCTCGTGCCGCTGCGGTCTGTCGGCGAACCACACGTCCTCCGATCAGAGTCCGCAGCAGCACTCAGCCCCCATCACCGGCTGAGGTCCGTACCCCTGCGCCTCTCATCATCACAGACCGAGTCCTGGTTTAGAGGTGTACGCGTGGCGCGAGCGCGTTGCCGCTGCGTTACCTTTGTGAAGCCGAGCTCCAGCATTAGTCTGTCCGCCACAAACTCGATGTACTGCTTCATCAGCTCACAGTTCATCCCGATCAGCTTCACGGGCAGAGCCTCGGTCAGAAACTCCTGAAGACGACAAAGAGCGGAGGTGAGAAACACAGAGGACGCGTTCAGGAGCTGCTCAGACACCGAGAGCAGGAACCAGTCCGACACGCTGCTCAGACCCACCTGTTCGATCTCCACGGCGTTCTTGATGATGGCGGCGACTGTCTCTGACGACGGTTTGTTCACCAGGTGTTTGAACATCAGACAGGCAAAGTCACAGTGCAGACCCTGAAACCAGTCAACCCAGTTAGTCCAGTTCCATCAGTGCGACTGTCCAGATTCACTCCGTGACATTTAACGTAACATTTCATCTGTGTCGACACCAAACTGGTCAAAAGGATCAAAGACACTAAAATAAAATCATTCGATTTCTGGTTTTGCTTGAACACAGAACGAAATGTTCTGCCAACACGTGCAGCAGATTTATTGTGCATGTTCCAATGTAAATATGTATATATTTTTAAATGCCTTTTCTGTTAAACTATAATGCACATTATTCTGTGTCCTTGTCTATGGCTGCTAAATCACAAGAATTTCCCCACTGTGGGATTAATAAAGTTCTATTCTATTTTTCTATTTCCGCATCGGCCCCTAAAACTCACATTTTAAAACATCTAGAACAACATGGATTCCTCTGATTCTTTGGTTTTCAGAGAAAGAAAAGGCAGCTTCAACCAGCGAACTAAGACGGCAGCAGATTGACTTCCTGTTAACGGACGGCCTCACCGAACTTGACCAGACGCTCACCTCGTCTCTGCTGATGAGCTCGTTGGAGAAGGTCAGGCCGGGCATCAGGCCCCTCTTCTTCAGCCAGAAAATGGAAGCAAAGGAACCAGAGAAGAAGATTCCCTCCACGGCCGCAAACGCCACCACTCGCTCCCCTGGACCATCAACAGCAGATACAGACGATCAATACTGAACCAATCAACACTGATCGAGCAGAGCGGCGCGTGCCGTCACGGGCAGAGGGTTTACCGTAGGTGGCGTTCTTGTTGCCGATCCAGTTCAGCGCCCAGTCGGCCTTCTTCTTCACGCACGGCAGAGTCTCGATGGCGTTGAACAGGTATTCTCTGAGGGGCAGCGAACGCACCGTCAGCACACACCAGTATAACCACCAACAGCCCAGAATAACCAGTGTAAGCAGCACAAGCAGCGTCACCTTTCTCTGGGCTCCCTGATGTAGGTGTCGATGAGCAGGCTGTACATCTCCGAGTGGATGTTCTCCATGGCGATCTGGAAACCGTAGAAACACCTGGCCTCTGTCACCTGCACTTCCTGTGTGAAGCGTTCCACCTGGCGATCACGCACACAAACCACAGCAACAAATGACTTATAGCTACTAAACTATTTTTTACATTTTTCTACATCTGACATCAGAGAATATCGTCTTCTGATGTAGAAAGTAAATCAAGATAGAACAATAACACATTCAAGCACCAAAACTAAATCAGTGAAGCGGGAACAA
The DNA here is from genome assembly GCA_033026295.1 of Channa striata. Lineage (NCBI taxonomy): Eukaryota > Metazoa > Chordata > Actinopteri > Anabantiformes > Channidae > Channa > Channa striata. The sequence goes on from CM065170.1 coordinate 721,753, forward strand.
TTAGACTAAATTCAGACTAGGTTCGATTGTTTCCCACACAAATATCAAAAGAACGTCGTCGTCCTCACCAGGTTCTCGTTGGCGATTCCGTCGCTGGCGTGAAAGAACGCCAACACGTGAGAGATGAAGTACCTCTCCTCGTCTTTCAAAGACTCCCAGTGCTGCAGGTCCTTGGACAGATCCACCTGAAATCACACGTGGGCCCACGTTAAAGCTACAGTGGCACCGTGTGAAAGGACCGTGACGTGTGTGAGAGCAGCAGGCGCTCACCTCCTCCGCGGTCCAGAAGGAGGCCTCAGCCTTCTTGTACATCTGCCAAATGTCGTGGTACTGGATGGGAAAGATGACAAAGCGGCGAGGGTTGTCCTTCAGCAGCGGCTCCTCCTGCTCACTGCTGCTGCTCTTCTTCACCGCTTTGGGCTGAAAAGCACAAAGAAGCCGAACACGAAACCCTCGTCAACACACGCAGCTCACTGGTCGCTAACGACGACTAGAACTTGTCAGGGCGACACCTGTGACATTTGGATGTGGTCAGAGTCCGAAGAAGTTCGACTCTGATGTACCTGCAGCTAAACTAGTTTAGGATCCGTGAGCAAATACATGTGCACAAAGCTACAGATCGAGTTCGTCTAGTGAAGAACTGCATAGATTCATTTACTTCACTTATTAACATCATCATCATCATCATCATCATCATCGTCCCAAAACTCCTTGATATTCACGCTTTGAACACGAACGTTTGAGGAAGTCACAGCTGGGATTTGCAGCAACAGCTGATCGTCCGTGTTGGCGCCAGAAGCGGCGTTTTAGGCGCCACGTGACCACCATAAAACCCAAACTATTGTTGGTATTTAACAACATTTAACAACAATCATCGATCTTTGCCTGATTTCAGACGTGATTTCAGACTTTCACTCACTTACCGAAGCGTCGTCGAATATCTTCCGCGCGGTTTTAGACGCCAAGATGCGGGTGTTGTTCAGACTGGGAGGCTGAAAATCGGACAAACACCAACGTTTAGTCAAACACACACACACACTCTACACGGTCCATTGTGACGTGGATCCGCCATGTCCGGCTGCTCTCACCGTGTTTTCTTTGTCCAGCGACATGTTGCCGATCCGGCGCCTCACTGCGTCTTCGTTCTTCGCGGACAGAGGAGAGCGAGCACACAGCATCTTGGTTCGGCACGGTTCGAGAAAAGGCTCAAAAGGACGGAAAAAAAGCGACTAAAAGCCGGAAAAAGTCGAGACTCGGAACCAGCGGAAGCCGACGGACGAAGGCAGAGAGTGAAGCGGCGTCTGTTGTCCGCTCGGCCTTTTATTGAAAACTTGGCGCTTCAACCGAGGCGACCAATAGAGTCGCTGCTCGTGCTGGCTCTTTAAACTGACGCACCGGCGTAGCCAATAAGGCTGCGAGGTGCGTCTACGTCACAGCTAAAGTGTCGCGGGAATTTCAAACGGACAATTGTGCGGGTTACGAAATAATTGTAAAATATATCAGACGAGAATTGACGGTTTGAAATAATAACAGGTTTCAAATGTGACTCTATGAAGAAACGCTAGCCTGTAAAAACCGATATAACGTGGTTGATTTTCATTTGGACAGACCTTTATGATTTATGATAAATAGTAACTCTGTTTCATAAACGGGTTTGTGTCTGTTCTTTTGTTCTGATATTGTGCGTGTCACCAATCAACTTTTTATGAGTTGACAAGGATCATAACTCATATTGTCCATGTCATTTTCTTTCCCGCTGCCGCGCTTTTTGTTGTTGTCATCTAAACGTGTTGCTGAATGCAAAAATCATTTTAATCGTCATAACCAAACATGTAAAACTGCTTCGTATGTTTTCAAGTAGAAGAATCTGAACTGACATCGACTGTTTTTGACAAAAAGCTGCTAGAAATGTAAATCAGCAGCTACTCACAGAAACGTCTCAGATTCAGCTTCCCTCTAATTCCTGCACACGGAAGTGCACATGACTGCTTCCGGCAACGGCTGAGCATTCTGATTGGCTGTTGGAGAGACACGTCAGTGTCAGTTTCGCCGCCTAGCGACCGGGATTATGCAATTGTACTTTAGTCTTTTTTCAAAACTTATTTTACTGCTGTAGCCAAAACCTTGTTTCAGAAATAGATTTTGAACTGGTCCACGGTATTCATGTGTAAATTATATGACAGACATATATTCAGAATAATTAAATAAGTTTTTCCCTCCAGGGTTAAAGGAATTCTAGTCTATTACATTACATAACATGTCTCCAAGCGTGTGTCTGGCGATCCAGACATGACCAAAGATCTCAGAAACCTCCGGTTCATATTCATATGTTTTCATTCCATCACAATGTTTCTCAATAAATAAATGTTCAGTGTATAAAATATAGTGATTTATTGTCTTCTCTGAGAAACACATACCAAAAATGCTGAGTTTATATTTTGGAAATGTCATTTATTTTATTTTAATGTAATTGTTATTTGATAAACACAGTGAAACTACAAAGACACTAATGATAACAAAATGTGTGTTTTATTGAAATCCACAGTTGTTTGAGCAACAGCTGGACGTGAAAAGTCTTGGCACAAAACCACAATCTTTTTTCCTAATGTTTATCTAACTGACTACGAAGTGGCTCATAATCATCACAGTCGTGTCTCCAGATGTTGTTATACTAAGATAAATCATCACCAGAGTAAAGATGGGTAATTATTGATTCATGCGGATCAACACGTGGACACTAAAGGTAATTTCTTCTTCTTGAAACTGCACTTTAGTGTAGGACTACGATTCCCAGCAGGCAGTGCTCAGGTGAGTGTTTATCACCCGTGATCATATCCAGAGTCATAGATTGTGACCATTTATCTCCAGTTAATCAGAGAATTTCTGTTTTCTGATTTGAATTGACTCTCCTGGTGCCTGCCGCTGGCACAGGCTTCCTGGACATTCATCAGATACAAGCAGACGTTTAAAAGTTTTTATTCCTACATATTAATCGTGATACCTGGAAAACTACTAGGCACCTCTGCAAGTTGTTGCTAAGTGCATGAATTTAGTGATATTTACATCACATTTTGTCCCAGCAACATTAAACAAAAGTCAATTCATGTGACGCAGATGGATCAAAACTGATTAAAGACGAACTAATGAAAGTTTCTGCTCAGACCTGCACTGGAGTTTTAGAGCTTTATAGCTAATGAATGTTGGTTTTGGATGAAACCAGGTATGATGATGTAACTGCTGCTCACAGTCGTCAGAGTCAGTGATGACCTTTGTTAAAATCAGATGTGCTTCATTTTTACACAGTGACGTTGAGAACCTGTGTAAAGTGCGAGAAACTGCTGGAACAGAGGTCCTGGCCTCTGTTGATTGTCTCCACTTCTCTCTGCTGCCCTTCACTTCTTGGCATTTTGTTCACGAGGGAACATTATAACAAGTTCAATTACAGGTTATGACAGAGGGAAATTAAAAATGTCCAGGCAGACGAGCTGGCAAACAGTCGCTGTGTTAACTGGAGAAAAGAAGTTCACATTTTTACCACTGAATCGTGTCTCCTGACAGTCACCTGCATTCTGGACTTTCCCAAAAAATATTAAAAAACAATGTGGAATTAATCTTCAGATGTGAACTGCTGCTCAACATGTGGCAAAGTTAGTGCTTCACTCCTAAGAGGCCGAAACTGGATCGGCAGATGCTTTTGTATTTGTCCACAAAAACCTGAATATTCATATGGACCAGCAGTCTGTCCTCGTTATTCCGTGTGAACACAGACAAACCGTGTTTGACGTGTCATAATCACGTCGTCTTTGGTCCCGGTCGGACTGCAGCTTATTCTGGGTTGAATGGGTTTAGCAGGGAACAGAACTTTGACAACTGAAATGTCGTGAGGTGAATGGTGACGTCGTAAAAAACTGAACATGAAATGAACAACGACGTAATGTGACTTTGGTCCATCAGCAGTTTCACCTCCGTTGGAAAGTTTCTCACAACCATCAGCTGACTGTGTCTGGCCCAGATGCTGACGTTTGTTACGTTAGATATTACAGAGAGACCATCCGGGAAACGTGTTTCATGTGCTGAAGTCGAGCTTTCACACACTTTAAAACCCTAATTGGTTTGAAAAGAAATGTTTAGATGTGCGACGAGTTTGAGACTTTGAAAAAAAGGCACTGAATCGAGAGGTAAACACTTTACACGTAAAGACTTTTAGATTCTGCTCAACTGTATTTGTGCATATTAAGAGTGAAATTATTTTTTTTACAATCTGGCTCTAAAATAACCGACAAAGTTCATCTAACTTTGTAAACGTTGTGTTCGGCACTAACAGAGGAACGAGCTGCTCACACAGTCACAGGTTAAAGTCACTCACAGGTTTTGTAATTGTCCATTTGATATTTGACTTTTTCTTGTATAGTTCAGATCCAGTGTAGCACTTATAGCTCTTTTTATTCCACTACATGTTCGCACCGTGTGACTGGTAGAATCACATTCTACTAGCCACTGTACCTGCCTTGAAAGAAATGTAATGTTAAATTCCAATTAAATTTTGCACAAACGTTATTTAAACGCAGGAAAGCTTTAGTGACGTTCGAGTCTGACGTGATCGTTTATTCACCAGACGTTTCCCTGTGGTTTATTCACACAGCTACAAGCCTGTTTCCAGCACTAAATGAAAAAATATGTTTTCTATGATTTAAAAAGTACGTTTAAAAAAATCTAAATTTCATTTAAAAAGTCATAAATCTGAGTAATTGTAAGACTGAATTACGATTGGACTATTTTAGTGATAAAGAGCTTTTCGTTTTTGCTTTCTTATACCGGCAGAAATAAGCTTCCACAGATTTTACACCTCAAATGACATCGAGCTGCACTTAAATGCGGTCAGCTGGGTTCAAACGGAGCTGAGTTTGACCAGCCCCCTGACGGAGTCCTCGTGCAGCGTGTCCTGACAGGTGGGATCGTACAGGACGGCGGCGGAGGGCACAGGTGGGTGTGGTGGAGGGTGGAGGTGCAGGTGAGCAGGGCAAGGCAGGGCAGCCTGCGGCGTGGTGCAGGGCGTCTCCTCCGGGCTGACAAAGTGATGGTGGTGGTGATGGTGGAGGTGGAGGTGGTGGTGGCAGTGGGAGTCTGCAGCGGCGTCCCTAAGGGCCAGAACGTCTCCGCCACACGATGGCAGGGATGGCTGGGTGGGGGCCAGGTAGGCGCAGGGACCCACCAGGGTGGTGGTCTTCCCTGGCAAAGGGGCCAAAACCACGGGGTCGCTGTGGAGCAGCGGGGTGGCTGCTGCCTGCAGGACAAACTTGGTGCTCTGGAGACACTGATCCTGATCACACTGAGAGGGAAAGACCAGGATTCAGTTTTACGCCCTTGTAGGACTAATACCAAACACTTCAGGATGTACAAGAACCGTTTCTTTTTCAGTGAACGTCAAGCTTAACAACAGCAGCCGGACTTGGATGTTTGTCAGTGACTATGGAGAATGTGTTTGTCAGTCTGTGGACTGTGAGTTCTGAGCGGTGGGAACACGTACAGCACATCTTTACAGACACCGCACAGACAAAGCAGGACGCACGGACGATTTCGTAGGAATTTTTGTTCTGATCGTTCACACATTCTTTACACGTCCACCCACCGTGTGACTGCGGAGCTGAGTGGAGGCGTAGCTGCTTGTGCTGGTGCTGTTGGGCTGGGAGACGGCCTGCTGCGTGTCACACCGGATCAGACCTCTCCTGTCAATCAAACTGGGAAACACACAGAAACACAGACGAGGAGAGGAGTCCGTTTACAGCAGCTCTGCTGCAACTCAGGGATCGAATGACATAAAGTTCTGATTAAAAGAACATGTTTGGGTAAAATAGGAAGCCAGATCATCTCAGCCCCATTCTACTGTAGATTCTGAACCTTTGACCCTCAGGAAAAGACCAGTAACCACAGAGACAGAGACAAAGTGATGAAGAAAAGTGAAGCATATTTTTTAATGAGTAAAGAGCTTCTTTATCTAAACCAGGCGACATCACTCAACTAACAACCACGGCCTCGTTAACATGATCTGAGTTTAGTCCGGCTCTAACCTAACCTGGGAGGCAGAGGTCCACAGAGAGCCGCGCAGCAGTTGGTCAGGATGTCTCCGTGGCTGTAGGGGTTGTAGTTGTCCTTCGCTCGCTTCGTGGACCAGGAGCCTTTAATCTGAACCAGAGCACAAACACAAACAAACGCACACATGCTTGTCCAGTTCATTGGCAGCAGTGTAAGAAATACCTGTGGACTCAGACCAGTCCCTGTCCTCCCCGGGGTGCTCCGTGCATACTCACGTCCTCGTTGGTGGTCTGGTTGGAGCTGATCAGGTAGGTGTGGAACCCCGACAAGCCGACAATGGACCAGACGGAGAAGAAACACACCACCACCTCCAGGACGGTGCAGGACAGAGTCAAGGACGAGGCTTTGGAAACACTCAGGCAGACCGTTTGTTGGACATCAATAAAATCGAGCAGCAACTGCTGATGGGAACAAAATCAACGGTCGACGGTGAAGCTCTTCAGATAATTTGTATGACTGATCGGTGAAGGCACAGCAGACACCAGCCGAACCTGAGTCGAGCATAAAGATGCCGGAATTGAACGGGTGACCTTGGGGATTCATTATAGGATGCAGTGACCTGTGTCTGATGTCTGTGTGATCGATCACACACACAGTATTATCCTAGTCATTAGTATGTCAGCAGGACACATGAAGGTCGGCAGGCTCAACAAATACAATTCAGCAGCATTTTAATGGATGTATGGGGGGAATGAATTTGTTAATCAGACTCTATGTTCTTTAAATAAATGTAGTGTGTGAGTGGAAACTCTGGTTTATTTACGTGTACAAATGTATTAAGCTCAAAAAGAGTCTCTGACTGCGGAAGGATATCTGGCCGGAGTGTCTTTGAGCGCGCTCAGGAAACCCGACTGGTTTGACCCTGCAAGACAAACGGACAAAGTTCGGGTTACTCCGTTACACTGTGAACAAAAAAGTCTTTCTCTTCACCGTCCGTCGAAAACACTGCTGACACTAATGTCCACGTGCTCCAGACTAGTTTTCTTCGAGTTTTGCTCTGATAGTGCTGAGTTAAGTTCAGGTTTGACCAGTTTACTTCTGGTTAATACTGAGAGTTTAGTGTTTACTCCCAGTTCGGGCTGGTGGTGATGCTGAGTCTGCGTTAATAGACTCAGCATCGACGGTTCAGTTTAGTCCCTGCTGATCCTGATGGATCACTACAGATCCTCCTTAGAACTCACCATATCGTGGCACATTGTGACTTTACCACATGAGCTCTGTTAAAGAGATCAACATGTCAGAAATATCAGGGGATCACGAATATCTGAGTTAACTATCAGATCAAGCTGCATGTTCTGGATGAGCTTCCACAACAAGTATAAACGCCGCAAAGAACAAATGGTGCCGGTCCAATTTATGCAGAAATGTAGCGCATTCTAAAGAAATGTCAAGATCTCAAGCGCCACCGTACGTCTTGTAGATCAAAGTCCCAACACTCTGCTGGATCTTTTTATAGCTCTGCTGCTAAAAACAGAAGACAAGCAGCACAGTGTTCGCAGGAAGACACGCGTTTATCGCCGACAGTCCGCTGCTCGTTAGAGTTTGAGTCTGGAGCCGCCCGAAGCTCCAGTTTCCAGACAGTCCAGAGCTGCAGGGCAGGAAAACAGCATCAGCAGTCTGAACACTTAGATTTAGGTCAGTGAGCACGATGAGGAGGATCAGCAAATCCACAACCACAGAATCAATGAGTGGTTGGGGATAAACCCGTGGAGAGAAAGTCTGACTTGATGCAAACTAGTTCGTTGTAAAACGTCCACAAGAAAGACACAATTCAGAGACCAGCCAGAGACAAGCCTCCTTTAAAATCCAGACCACTGGAGTCGTAAAGCCCACGAGATGTAGACAAGGTCGAGGTCAAACATTCAACAGGGAGCAGATGGACTCTCAGAACCACAGAGACTGAAACTAAAGACTAAAACCCGACTCCAATCTGCAAGTCTGGGATGACGACTGTAAGAACCAGCTGGATAAAAACACCCGTGAGACTGAGACGAGTCAAACTAAAAAGACCCAGAAGACCATGAGACCTAATATGAAAATACTGGAGCTACTGAGACACGAGGGAGCTAAAAACCGGTTCCACGTCCACACTGCACAGAGAGCAGTTTGAACAAAACCAAGACGGCAGGGTCCAAAACCTGCAAGACTGACACAAAACAAAGACTGGAAAGGAACTAACTCCCCAAGACACTCAGAAGAGTCACACGTATTCAGATTCAAGTCCAACTCTCAAACAACAGAAAGTGAACTGTATCGTGAACCGTTTAAACGCAGCCGGACCTGCCGTTTTCTCTGTAATCAGGGTCGAATAGCTGAACAGTCTGATCCAGAACAGTCAGTGGACCCTGCAGCTCCGGTCCAACAGTACTGACAGCCCAACAACCGTAGCACAGTTTAATCAACTACAGCTGCTGAGACTCAGAAACAGAGACTGACCCGAGCGCAAAAGCACGACCACGAGACCTGGACAGTGAAGACTGGACCGTGGAGACGGGGGACAAGAAAGGCACAGATGACTGCGCAGGTGGATTTACTCACTGAGGACGATGTGTGTGATGACGAAGGCAAAGATGAAGATGGTGAGGAAGGAGAGCGAGACGATGAACAGGTAGAAGAAGCGATAGTTCCTCCGTCCCACGCAGTTCCCCACCCAGGGACAGTGATGGTCGAACCGTTCTGAGGGAGAAAAAGATCAGTGTCCAATCCATCAGCGAAAAGCTCAATGTCGTCCCAGAAGATGAAGCTGATGGATCAGACTTGCACAGCGGTTCCTCTGGAAACTAACAGACTCTCAGGGCGTCTCCTGGGAGCGTCCCTGCAGACACGGTATGTTCGCTGATGTCTGCAGGGACACTCACAGGAGACGGAGATCGGTGAACATGTGCAGGTCTGATCCACAGCTACAACCGTCATCAAGCTTCAAGCTCTTCTCTACTGCAAGGGTTCACTTATTTTTAAGAGCTGCACACGTTTGTTTTGCTGCTGTAAACTCACACACACACTCGGACTCACACACACTCACACACACACACACACACACACACACACACACACACACACACACACACACACTGGACTCACTCACCGACACAGTTGTCGCACAGGCTGCAGTGCGACGCTCGCGGCGGCCTGAAGATTTTGCAGGTGAAGCAGTATTTCAGTTTGACCGTCTGTCCATTGATGAGGACGTCCCGGGTGCGAGGAGGAGCTCTGGAGCAGCCTGAGGACTCTGAAAAACAAAAGCCACAGTTGGGCCACAGACACGGTGGACATTACCTCCATCCTCCTCCGTTTTTATATTGTTTGTTTTTCTGTCTCTGTGTCCCTGTCTTTGTGTCCCTGTCTTTGTGTCCCTGTCTTTGTAGTCTTTTATTGGCTCAACAGGACAGACAGTTACTTCTCACTGCAGCTCTGCACTCGCCTTCCGTTTTCTGTCCACCCGTCCTTTAGTTCTCACACAATAATTTCTCGTCCACACTCAGAGCAGAAGAAAAAGTCTCTCTGTCCCACATTTTAACATCCAGCTTGTCTCGTGCTGACAGAGATACACACAGCGTCTGACAGCTCAGTTGCTCCATGGACACAAAGACATAAAGACAGGAAACTAAAAGCATGTTTCCATAAATAGATGAAGGAACTTCTGATCTGCTGAGACCGACCGACCGAACACCCACCTCCACGACCCCAAACCTGAAGCGGCAGGTTTGGGGTCGTCCTGAGTGAGGAGGTGGTGAACAGCTTCCTGTAATGACCCATTAGTGGCTGGATTGTTCGGATTTTTACCTCCGATCACAACAAAGCCTGAAGCTCACAAATGGATTCATAATTATTTCTGTCCTGATACTAAAAGCCAGTTCAAGTTTTCCACGTCCCGTGTTTGTATTAATAAATAAATTCCATCACGTCCTTTTTTAATGCTCATCTGATTGAAGCAGGTCTCAGCAGCATCCAAGTGTTTTCACTGGGCCATTATTCATTTAACAGATGCGAGCCGGCTCAGCGGTTCAGTTGGGTCGAGGTCTGGATGAATATGACGTTTTCATATTTTCCACGATGCTCAGAAAAACTAAAAAACGAGCAGTTTGTCTTGTTGCACAAACTGATGATTTGTCTGCACTGAACACAGGGACGGGTCGACAGTTTTTTATCGGGGGGCCACACGCTCATCACAGGGCGGCACAGCGGTCTATGATTTAAATTCATAGGCTAATAACATGTTTATGAAGTGTCACAAATGTCAAATATGAAACTTATCCACCATTTTAACCCCAAATAGTCATAAACTAATGAGCAGCTGTGGAGCGGTTAAAAATAAAATTTGATCTGTTTACAACGAAAAAGATTTGGTTCAGCTTCAGATTTGTTCACTGATCTGCCACATTTTGTACTAGGGCTGATTTTAACGTTTTCCATAATCACCAATCTGCCTCTCCAGGTCGGCGGCCTCGTCTGCTGTGGCCCGGGGCAGGACGCCGGGGTCGCTGAAACTCGCCCTGAACAACATCCCCATCACAAAAACGAAGAGGACGCCGCCGACTGCCGGTATAGCCGGGGTCAGGTGGGCCGCCAGAAAGGGACAGCTGAGGACACAAGGAGGGAGGGAAGGACAAACACAGTCCGGTAAAATGTCAAAAACTGTTTCCTCGGGAGAATCACGTTTGAAGTTGATTTTCACGGCTTGTTTCCAGTTTCTCCTCATAAACGCAGTGATGGTGGCATCACTGCGTTTATGAAATGTCTCTAATCACCGAGGTGGATCGAAGGAGGACAACACTGGGCTGTCCTTCAGTACAAGGACAGTGTCTGCTGTAGTACAGAGACAAGATGATCGACACATTTGTTAGATTTAAGGAGATAAAAGTGAATTTTCAGCAATATTTAAAATATCCACGTTCTGAAGTAGCCTAGTTCTTCCATAGTTGTTTTTTGTATATGGTTCATTGTACTTTATATTAACGACCTCTATGATGAATAAAAACTGTAAAAAGGCCAATGAGCAGCTCTGAACTGAAGAGCTAAGACTGAGGGTCTGTGTGAAGCTCTGGACTGGACGTCACTGTGGACGCGTCCTGAAGACGTGAGGGACGTCTTACTCACGTTACTGCCTCGGAGCAACAGTAATGAGTAATGGGTAATAGATTACTTTTGACATAGTCAAGCTTGTCCATGAGGAGCACCAGGTTGGACAGCCTCTGCTGAGAGGATCCAGAGGCAGAGAAACCTGGACCAGGTGTTTTCTCACTGGCTGATGAAACAGGGACAGAATTTGTCCGGACTCGACTTGGGACCTGCTCGACTCGGGTCTTGTGACTCGGGTCTTCTTCCAATGTCTGTTTTTGTTGCGGCAGCTGCAGGTAAACTAAGACCTGCATGCACATACAGTCCTACTCTGAGGGTCTACAGGAACCTGGTCTGACTCGTCTACAGTTGAGACACAGACACAGGGACCAGCTGTGAGCGTCTCACTGACCTGAAGCCTGAGGGTAAAATTCAAACATTTGTGGGACTTTTCCAGACTGGCCCCCCCAGACTGGCCCCTGGGTCCCAAAGGGGACGGTGTGAACCTGTACTCACTCGAAGGTAAAGAAGAGGCCGCTAGTGAGCAGGATCAGGACCAGGGTCAGGTAGAAAACCCCGCTCTGTCTCGCCATCATGATCCTCCCGTCGCAGTAGAACCGGTTCCTCCCAGGGAATACCCGCCACTTCCTGCGGGGGGTCCGGTTCCTGTGTCCCGGGCAGGAGCCGGACTCTGCTGCCTCTGCGCTGCTGCCGCCGCGGGTGCAGATCTGGTTGTACTGACCCGGCTGCTGCTCCAGAACCGCATGGTGGATCTGAGACATGTGTCCTCACAGGTGCGGAGGCAGGTAAATATTCGAACCAATCACAGCTGCCGCTGCCTTCAGGCTCCGACGTGGATCCTCCAGTCTGGATTTTCTCTTCGGAGCCAAAATAAAAGCAAATCGTCCGCAGATCTTTGCCGTTTATCCGGGGACCTTGATAAACAAGCACCAGAATCCAGACCGACACCCCCGCTTCGTGCCCATTCAGCGCCCCCCTACACACATATCGCCCGGAGAATAACGGCTCCGGTTCTGGATGGGGGGGAAACCAGCGGATGTGAGCACAGTCCGTATCGGGAGACGGAACCTCCAGATGGCGTGTGTCAGTGAGGATGAGGAGCAGGACGTGAAGAGGATCCCGATCCTCCGCAGAGCAGCTGGAGCTCCGGGTCCCGGACTGCACAGATCCTCTAGTGTGGAGAGGAACCACTCTGTGGAGAAAAGGAGATCCAACAGCGACCAACATGTGCCAGAATTAAGCACAATACACTGCATTCATAGTTTCTGCTGTGTGTGTGTATTATTAGTAAAATATTTGGAAATAATGATGACACTAAAACGTGAGTAGGATTTTAAAGCTGGTTCACCAAGTAATGAATGGACAAATAAAAAGATCACAGTCGCAGAGATCACAGAGTAACTCATGTTGATGCTTTTGTTTACTCTGTACAGAAGGACATTAATAACTGCAAGGAAGACAACAGAGAAAATAGGGCTATTAGTCCAACGAAACAAATTAATTAATTTTGGTTCTCTGTGACTATTGCAGCTGCTTTTATGCTGTCTACACATACTTGATTTTACTTAAAATACTGCATGTTGAAAAAAAACACAACTAGCAACATTTTAATGAAATAAAAATCTATATTGAAAACAAGTGAAAATGTATATTTTTTGTGGAGTGGGACCTCATTTCTCTGTGGGCGTGTATGTAAACTCAATAGACGATCTCTGGTTCAGGAACCATGTCCGTGTAACACCATTTCCCCAATAAATAACTACATTTCAATATTAATTATAAATATAGTAGCAGAAGTAGACGTAATCGTGTCTATATAAAATAACGTGTCGTAACTACATGATACTAGTAAAACACATTTTTCTTATTAGTTAAAGCTAAAACGTTGTTTTCCGTTCCCACCTGCCTTGTTTCTGTCCGGTCGCTGTACGTGGCAGGACCGAAGCAACATGACCGCAGCGGAGGAGAACACGGCGCCGGGCCGAGGAGACGGAGCCGAACGTGACGAGGACGCGGCGGGACAAACGCTCAAAGGCACGTTAGCGTTTAGCTGCTACTAGCTGCGTCACGCTGAGGTACCGGCCGCTTTTAGTCCGGACTCGGTCGTTTCCACCGATAATGTTCCTCAGCGGAGACGAACGCGGTTTTACTGGTGCCCGGCACCAGTCGGTCCCACCGGAAGGTGTCTGCCCACATTCTTGCCTGTCAGGTTTTCACCGGGTTTTCTTTGTGCAGCTGCAGCGTTTCTGACCACGGTGGCGTCTGCGGGGATGGTGGCGGGGTTCGGCTCCACGTTAGCACTGGCCAAGAGGAAAAGCCCCGACTGGTTCCACAAGGTCCACGCAAGTATTAATACTGTAGCAGATGATGAGTCCGGCAGGGTCCGGAAGCCCAGCCTGAGGCGGGACATGGCGATGACCCCAAATAAGAACCGAGCCTGGCATTTCCTGTTTTTCTGCTTAAATATGAGACGTGACGTCTCACTCTTCTGCCTGGAGACATGTCAAAGTGTTCCAGCATTTCTCCATGAAGCTCACGAGCTGCAGACTTGATCCTGGTCCATTTGGTTATTCGTTGCTCTGTGTGGGTCAGATACAAGTGAGAAACCACAGAGCATTCCAAAAATATCCAACAATAAAAAAATCTTTTCTGAAGTTGGAGAATTGAATATAGTTAAAACGTGTATAGGAAAAAAGTTTGAAAGTGTTTCAATAAGAAATAGTTCATATTTTATTCTAGAAATTCTGTGTAGAGAAATAACATGATTATTATTTTATGATTTGGTAAGAAAAAGTTTTATATACAGAACTCACAAAAGTTTGGGAAACACGTTGACGTGGTAATGTTTACAATAAAAATGTAAACAGGGTTGAAATATTTTAACATGCTCACGGTTCCATTTTTCTCCTCAGGGATCCGCTCCGACAGCAGCCGCCCGGAGAGCGGAGCCTGCCTGGCCCTCAGGGCTCTGGGCTGGGGGTCCCTGTTCGCTTGGTGTGGAGTCGGTCTGCTCAGCTTCACCGTGTGGAAGGTTCTCGGTGTTCACAGTGTACGCGCCCTTCAGCACTTTCATTATTTACACAAATCCTCCTTATAGATATTGGCAAGATTATTGGGATAAATTGGAAAAGAAGAAATTGACCTTCCACATATAATAAATAGAATTATAATTTTGGAAAATGTTAACTGAAAAAAGTATGAATGCGATTGACATATTTAAAATGATTTTTTTATACACAAAGACGAATTCCTGGAATAAAAGTATTCCAGAGTTGCCCCGGTACCTGACGGGCTGCGGTGCCGCTCTCTCTGCTCCGCAGACGTCGGCTCACCTGCATTAAATTCTTTCCTCGCTGTTTTTCAGTTAACCGAGTTCAGACAGAAGATGCAGTCCTTCTTCCCGTCCGTCCCAAAGACCACAGAGGACACCGCTGGATCTGAGCCTCTGGACTGGGACTCTGTCTTTAAGTCAAAATAAAACCGTTTCCTGCTGCTGGATGACAACTAATTTAAGGTGACTGAAAGCAAGAAGAAGAATTGACAAGGTCCATTCACAGAGGAGAACCCGCTGCACCGGTTTGGTCCCGGTGTTGGTTCACTCGAGTGTTTTAAGATGTGAGCCGGATGGGGTTCAGCAGCTCGGCTGCGAGCCTGAAGGGACACAGAGCTGCTCCGTCGCTGCACGTGTCGGTTTGAATTTCTTTTTCCTGTAAAAAACAGTAAGGCGAGGATGGTTTCCTTCAGTCTGCAGCTTCCTACATCTGTGCTTGCTTCTTTCTAAATGTTCTGACTAAAAATCAGCAGCCAAGCTTCATTCTGATTGTGAACCATGTTAATGAAAAGACAACGTGGGAAACGACTTTTGTAAAACAATAAATTCCTACAACAGCAGGTGGAGGGACAGAGCGTTTTTACCAGATTCCAGATTCTTGTGGACCGTCGGCTGGGGAGACAAACGGCGGCTGAAAGACAAAACCTCACAGAAAAGGTTCTTTTTCATAACGGTGGCTGTTACCGTAGGGTTCGATCCAAACATTTAAACCGTTAATAAGCAAATTTTAGCGTAGGACTGGATCCGGTCTCATGGTCTTGCTGACTTTTCCGTCTCTGTTTTATATCTGACATTCACGTTTGTAATGATGCTAATGTAAGCGTCCAGCGTTAGCACGTGCAGAAGCAGCTTCCGGCAAGTCCCAAACCAACACCCGCACTTTCGACACGAAGATCAGAACGTCCCTAATCACGACAGAAAGGTCCCTGGTCTAATCCATCCAGTCTGTTGGCAAGTCCCAATCAAGACATTCAGGTTCTGAGTGAAGTCCTAGGTCAAGGTCTAGTGGTCCAGGACTAGTGGCAAGATCGACAACTCAAAAGCCCACGTGAGGACACAAATCAAGATCCAAGCCAAACCTCAAATGGAGACCAGATCTCAAGTCAGAACCAACAGGTGGCGAGTCAAAATAGTAAAATGCCTGGTGAAGTCAAACAGTCTCGGTTCAAAACTACAAGGAACCGAGTCGAGATCTACATCAAAAACCAAGGTGAAGACCAACAAATCCCAGCTCTGGATTTAGGTTTTGTGATATGTGACCTCTAAACATTAGCACTTGACTTAAAGCAAAGCTCGGTCCAGTTGGGTTTTGACGTCATTCGTCTACTGACGACTGAAGTCTCACAGCTTTGCTATTGTGGTTTCTGCTTTAATGACCCAAATCTGAATTTAAAACTCAAAGATCAACCACGTTTTTGGTTTGGACCCCCAACACGTTCTCACAAAACCAGCCCAGAGCTGCGTTCACAGTGCTCAACCAGAGTTTCATGTTCGTTTATTCTTTGTTGTGAAACATATAAAGATTTCATACTGAAGAAACAATGTCTGTCAAATCAAACAGGAGACGTTCTGGATGTAGAGATTTTCTTTTTTTCTCTCTTTACATTTGTTATAACCGTTTTTGAAGTCAGTTAGCGACATGAGCACAGTCCCCGGACCTCCTTTACATACAGTCTCTGAAATCAAACGCACCTCCCCAGATCAGACCCTTAAAACATCCTGAAGCTGAGTTTTTCCCCATTAAATACAGAAAAAAAATAGTCTTCACCTGCTGGGAAGAGAGAAGTCATCAGGTGAGCAGGTTCTAAATGCTGACGGTGAACTCCTTCCTGTCACCGAGTCATGATAGCGTACGTGGAGCTCAAATGTACATCGTCTATTTACAGGAGGAGGATGACGGTGGAGGGAAATTTGATTTGATTAGCGGAGGACATAAAAAGCTCTTGAACAAAAAGTGACGCCACGCCCCCGCATCCCCTTCCTCTTTCCGATACTGCTGTGGTTCGGCAAAATACTGATGGTCAAACTGCAGATGGTCAAAGAATTCACATTTAAAATAATGTTCAAAACAAACCTATTGCACCAGAACAAAGTACAGGACTGAACATCAGTGTTTTCTCTGTCATACCACGCGAGAAAAGAGGGCTATCTACAACATGTCACCGTTTAAATAACCCCCACCCCACCCCCACCCCCCAAAACAGAAAGAAACAACCACATCAGTTAAAAGAAATTGAAGAGAAAGAGCCAGAACCCGAGTGTTCTCCACCGTCACACTTTGGTTAAAACAAAAAATAACTGACAAAAGAATAAAAAAATTAAAAATACAAGTATTAAATATTTTTGTATTAAAATTACTTAAAAATCCCAAATAAACATTTGCGAATGGAGCCGAGAAGCTTTATATATTCTATATATATTCTTTTGTGTGTAAAAACATTTGCGTTGTTCTTTAAATAAAAATATAATAGGAGCCAGTTCATCACGTGGGCGGAGCTGCTTCCCACGCCACTGAGCACGCTCCATGGCAGTGTTCGTGTCATGAGCGGCCAATTTTGAACAGTACTTCACACATGATGGCCGCCACCGAAGAGTTGAGGGCGGTCGACAGAGAGATGTCCAGCAGCCGGCTCTCGTACAGAACAAACTCCGTCCGGTTCTCCTCCACCCTCGCTATGGCCAGAAGCGCCTTGGCAGCGCGGCACATCATGTTGATGCTGGGCGGCTCAGGTGGCGCCGCGGCGTGGAGTAGGCTGTGTGGACTCTGCTGGTACTGAGCCATGGCCACACTGTCCTCCAGGAAGCCGATCAGAGTTCCGACGCTGCCCTTCTGCAGGGCGATGGCCCTTGCTGCCGTGGGGTCGCCCTGCGCCAGGTTGGACAGGACGGCCACCGCCATCTCGCGACACACCTGGCTCTTCCTCTCGCCGATGAGGCGCACCAGGGTGGAGAAGAGCTTCTGCTGGCGGCTGAAGGGCGGCGTGGCGAGCAGCAGGTCCACGTTACAATCCTGGATGCTCAGCTTGCACAGACATTCCAGCACCAGTCTCTGGGGGGTGAGTGAGGAGAAGCCGCCCGCTGAGGAGAAGGGGTCCTGGGCTTCGGCAGACGGACACACCATCCAGTGCAGCAGCCCGTCCAGGATGGGCAGGCAGATGCTCTCGGGATACGACGACAGGTCCAGCTGGCCCGAGATGTTGGCTAGCGTCACCAGCGTGTTCTCCCTGACTGCCCCCAGGCAATCCCACCACCACTCGTCCCGGCTGCAGGCCAGGCCCTGCTCCTCCTCCCGCTGGTAGGCGGGAGGAGTCCGCTTCCTGCGCGGATGGTGGTGGTGCAGCAGCACCAGCTGGCCCAGGATCAGCACCAGACCAGGGTGCCGTGACAATTCGGCGTCGTTGCCAGGGACAAAGGAGAGGCCGCGCACAATGTTAGAGATGCAGATGCAGCGTCTGGTCAGAGCGTCCTGCCACGACTCGGCTGTGGACAGTGGAGCCTCGTCCCAGCAGCGAGGCTCATCCTCCAGCTGGCTGATGGGACTCTGAGCTGGTAAGGTCGGACCTTTATCCTCAGACCGGGAGTCTGGGAGCAGAACAGAGTGAAAAACAAAACTCTGAGTGAGACCAGTGTCAGTACCCGTCTATCCTAACTCGCAGTTACAGGCGGCAAACCCACGTTTGGAATAAACAGGTTCAGTGTGGCTCAGGCAGCTACAAGCAGAAGGACAAGTCAGGCTCAGATGAACCACCTACTGGTTTATGACCAGTACTACAACAAACCCCGACAGGTTAATGCTGGTTCAATAACTAAAATTAAAAAATTAATCAGAGCACCGTAGTTACATAGACTATTTTTAAATCTTGCACTTTCTCAGTTTCTTATTAGTAGAAGAATGATGTTTTTGAGAAATATTCCTCGTATTGTTTGTCTGTATCAAATGTCTGACAAACAGAATCACAAATGTTTTGCTGTGATACGTTAACTTTTAGTTGCATCACAATTATCCCCATTCCAGCCAGTATGAATTAAATGTCCCTGTATTTTTTTACTGGGTGAGCAGAACAAATGGATTTACTCTTGCCGTCAGAATTGTTTCCGCTGAATAACCGGATAAATAAAGTGTCTTGTGTTTCCTACAATCACTGATCCCGGATCTTTAGGTCTTTACCTTGTTGCGTTTCGTGTGGTGTCTCCTCCACCTCCTCCCTACCCTGGCCTCCTCCCCCCCTCTCCTCCTCCCTCTCCGCTGGATTCGGGGGTGTGAAGTCTCCTGTGCGGCGTTCAAAGTGTGTCTGGATGTGAGCGGTGGAGTCTCCTCCTCCGGCCTTCCAGTGTACGAGGCCGCTGATGAAGCCGTTGGGTTTGCTCAGCTCGGTCCAGCGCTGCTCCACCTCTTGCCACTGCTCCCCCCTCTCCTCCAGCTTGATGGGCAGCTTGCTGTACTTGCTTGCCTGTTGGGAGCGGGGCTCGGCCTGCTCCTCGTGCTCCCCCTTCATCTCCACCTCCTGTTTGAGAACAGGTTTGCTGTCGTTGCCCTTGTCCTCAGCATTGAACGCGGGTGGAGTTACGAGCACTGGCGATTTCTTCCCCGTCTGCTCCGCTGATGACTTCTGTGCTCCCTGCTCCTGCGGCGACTGCTTTTTAAACACGGAGGTGGAAGCTGGCAGCTCCTTCAGCAGTGTCTCCTCCTCCTCAGGGCGGTCGGCCTGGGGTCCCAGCAGGGTCCTCTGACCCTCGGTTCCCACCTCATACTCCTCCAGAATGCCGAAGATCTGGATGAGGCAGCGGCGGTAATACTCCACAATGAGCTCTAGGAAACCAGGCAGCTGCAGGAGGACAGGAGGAGGTCAGAGAAGCCAACAAGAGACGGTTTCCACTCACTGCTCCCACCTCCCACACTCTACTACAGCAAACGGAGACACGGAAACTCCCCCTGCTGCAGGAACTTCATCTTAAGAAGTGAAGGACTGACGCTGGTTAAAAGATCGTATCCGACATTTCTGAGAAACACAGCTCCCCCCGAACATTAAGAATAAAACGGTGTGTCTGACCTGAGTGAGATTAAAGGAGCCCACAGTGCTGTCATCGAACAGCAGGATGTTGATGGTGTCCAGGGCCCAGGTGCTCTCTCCCAACAGGCCAGACTTCAGTGACATCATCACTCGCCATGCCTCTGGGGTCCCTAATTGGATGAATCACAGAGTTTAAGAGCAGCAGGAAACGCACCAGCACAGAGCTGAGAGTGTGTGTGTGTGTGTGTGTGTGTGTGTGTGGACACACTGACCTGTGTCCTTGGACGTGAGCCTCCTTCGGGGCTTCAGTTTGGGGAGTGTGGCCTCCACAGAGCTTGAAGGGAAGCTGACCTCTCTGTGGATGAGGGGGAGGCCTGGAGCAGGCGGGGGGCCGGGGGGGACGCCAGCCTTCTTCATGGAGGGCAGGTAAGGGGCGCTGTTTGGGGAAAGCGAGCCCCCCAGTGGCCGGGGGTAAGAGGAGGGGCTGTGTGAGCGGGTCACATGGTTAGGAACAGTGGGCGTGGCCTGAAAGGAGGAGGGGGGCTGCCTGGAAGGGAGGGGGGGCATAGAGGTGGAGGGGGAGGATTGAGGGGGGTATGGTGGCTGGCGCTGGCCCGGATGACTGGGGGGCCACTGGCTATCCTGGGCGGCCCTGCCGTCCTGGTCCTCCCCTTGGTTTATTCCAGGGTAGGGGGGCCCCTGACCTTGTCGGTTGTACGTGTAGCCCATCTCTGTTCTGGGGTGCCACATGTTGGACTGCGGCCCCTCCCCAGACACAGGTGGTGGGCCGGAGCCCATCATGCCATGTGGCGGTGGCCCCCCCTGGCGGTCTCGACTGTAAGGATACGAGTACTGGCCCTGGACTGGCCGCCGTTCAGGGCCCATGTAGCCGCCCCCTCCTCCTCCTGCTCCGTAGGGGCCAAACATATCGGGCTGCTGAGACCCATATTGCTGCACACTAAAGCCCTCCCCCTCGTGACGCTTAGAGGGGGGGTAAAAGCCCTCCATCGCCCGCTTGTAGCCCTGTAGACACACAGACAGCCGAAGTGCTTCATCAGGACTTGATCAGACCATTTCCACGCATGAATTGAAAACCGTTCAAGGACCATGTAAATGGATCTTTTTCTTTCTTTCGTCAGTCGGCGCACGACCATAAACAACATGCTGCAGTTTGAATCGTGAAGACATCGAACACAAGCCTCACTAATGAGCTTTTGCTGCTAGTGTTCGTCCCCCAGTATGTTTTGGAAGCAGGATACATTGTTCCTCTGTGACGTGTATTACTTCCTGGTGGGCTGAGGTCCCAGCAGCTGTGTAAAGAGAACACTGCAGGATCGTAGAGAGGGGCTCATGTCCTACCTGGGCCCTCTGCGTCTGCACAGAACGAGGCCTGCGCTCCACCTTTCTGACAGCAGAGACAGGTTCTGTGTGAAACGCTTCCGACCTTTTGCGATTAACCACACCATCGCTGTTTTAATATAAACGTGACGGATCCGTCTGAACCTTCCCTTCGCTCTCTTAACACTGGATTCTACTCTGCAGTTCAAAGGCTCACCTGCTGCTGAGGATACAGGGGCTGATGAGAGCTGTAGGCCATGCTGTGAGGATACTGCTGCCCATAACCGTCATGTCCATGCCTGAAAAGGTGAGGTCAAGCTTTATTAACACACTGCAAACAGACAACGTGCAAAATTCAGTCACAATGTTACACCTGTCCAGGGACTGCAGCTGAAAAAACGCAGTTTGGCTAATTTCTATGTACCAATAAAAAAAGAAAAGAAAAATGCTCTTAACCACTTGTATTATTTTCTTTTGGGCGTCCACTCACCTCTGGTGGGGATATCTGTTTGTCAGATACATGCCGGCTTCGTTACCAGATGCACCCATGCTGTTCTGACCTCCAGGGGGTGCCATGCCTCCCTCTGGACCCATCACATGGTCTGGCCTGCAGGACACACACACACACACAAAGAGGATCAGTGCAAAATGTGCACAAAAATGCAAATGATAAAATATTATCATCCAAGCTATCGGACAAACATCTCACCTCCGCTCGTAGCTAGAGCCATACGGGAACTGAGATCTGGGGCCCAGTCCTGTCAGTGGCCCGGATGGTGGCCCGCGGGGATACATGTCCTGCATGGCACCGGTGGGCATTTGACTGGGACCAAAGGCCTCGCTTGGACCTGGACCTGGCCAGAAACAGGAGAGGCAATTTAATTCAGCAAACACATTTTGCAGCTATTTCCTGTGGTTCAAAGACGTGGACTTTGTCTCCCTGATTTGAATAACTCTGTCTCAAATTTATAAGCCCACAAAAGCTTTAATTCAATCACATTTTTGCACAGAACGGGTTTTGTAGATTTCTTTCTGCGTTGCTTCGGCTGTAAGGACTCTAGGAAAAGAGCGATTTATCGACGGCATGAATGCGAGCGGAGCAGTTACCCATCTCTGTCACATCGCAATGTTTAAACACACACATACACACACTTTTCCAAGAGCTGCATCCACCGTTCCTCGAGTCGCCAGCACTGACCTTTTCTCGGCACTCCGTAAGCGTCTTTGTTGGCATCGTACTGTGTCCTCAGAGCTGGGTCTGTCGGACCTCCTCCCTGCTGGTAGGGGGGTCCGCTGGGCCCTGGGCCTCGCTTGCTGTGGAAAGCTGGATCACTGCCCTCGGAGAACGGATCCTGGACACTCACTCCTCCGATGTTCCTGAGAGGGAACACAACAGAGGACGAGCACTGACATTTAACCCTTTGGATGCTTGGTCACGTGTCTAAACTCTAAACTGGAAGCAGCTAATTACAGTCAGACGCTTTGGCAACACAACATGGTCTATGTGAAAATGTTTGCTGTGTTAATTATGAAACGTAATAAGACCAGCAATAACTGAGACTCATCAGAACAGCGAATATTTTCCAATCTTCTAGTTTTGCTGAGCCTTTGTGAATTATCTCCTCAGTTTCCTGTTCATCGCGTTTAATGAGTGAGTATTTGAGTCAGTGTTGCCTTTCTTTCCATCATGCCTACATGCAATAATTGCTGCCATGTGACTGGCTGACTAGATCTTTGCATTAATGATCAGATAAAGAAAGACGTGCCTAATAAAGTGACAAGTGGGTGTATTTCCTGTGGTTCTGCTGATGACAGAGGAATTCAGTATCTGACGTCTATTCCTTACCTGCTTCCTGTCTGCGGGCCCATCTGGCTGTGGGGAGTGGAGACTGGAGTCGGCGGCTTCAGATCTCCAGGAGCCTCGGTCAGGGAGCTGCTGCTGGACTGAGGAGTGTTGGGGCCCTGCAGGGAGCCAGAGTTGGCTGCAGAAAAACAGAGTTTCCACAGATGACATGTTGTCTTATTCAGAGACTTGGAACAAGTATCGAATCAGTCCACAACTCCGATCAGAGGAGATAAACCTCGACTCGGCCCACAGAGGGGAATTCCAGTGTTGCAGCAGCAGCAAACTCAAGCAGCATTTGCTCTAGAAAACGTGTTTTATTTGTGCGTGGTTGACAAAAAATGTACCAACCCTGTAGTTTAAGCTTGTTTTGTATGAACAAAATGACTGTGTGTGTTGAGCGAGAGAGAGACACAGACAAAGTATCGTGGGAAACTGGGTCAGATTGAGGTCACTGATGTTTACAGTCACACTCTCCTCCCCCGTCCAACGTCTCACGCTGCTCCTCCGTTACATAATCTGCCGCTGAAGGGATTTCTGCCACCGACACTCTGGCATCATTAAAACATGTCTGTCAATGGCTGTTTCCACCTAAAGGATTTTGTGAAGGCAGTTCTCCAAAGCTGCATCCCTGATAGACTGGAAAGATTTGTCGTAATAATCATTTATTAAGGAATTCTGCTGCACCGTTTCGTGAAATGAAAGTAGAAAGCTTAAAGATGGAAACAGCTCATCTGATTTCTGTGGTTGTATGAGGTTTGGCTCACACCATCAGGTGGGGAAAAATAATCACACTACAAAATCACATCACAGGGTCAAAGCAATTCAAACTATCAATCATAACGGATTTGTGTTTTCCTCTCCATTTCTTTCTCTTTGTTATTTTATGCATTAAAGACCTTGAGAGCGTTAAGGTTTATGGTTCAGGTTGAGCACTGCCCCAGATTACAGCTAATGCACAGGTGAAGGAGAAGGAGCGAGTCCTCACCTGGGGACGGTGGCTGGATTTTGGTCTGCAGCGACATGGGCTTCTTCGTGTCCCCTGTGGGCCCCAGGGCCTCGGGCGGAGGCTCCTCTCCTCGCTCCACCTTACACTCGTAGGCAAACAGGTACTGGATGTACTGCTTCTTCAAAGAGCTGGCCGAGCTGCTGGATGTGCCCACGTTTAACAGCGAGGACAACTCCCTCCACTTCTTGTTCTTATTCACCTGAGAGGAGGAAGAAGTAAAACGATCCATCACCCCACAAGCAGCAGATCGCTCGTTAACGAACAGAAACTTGTTGTAATATAAGTTTTTGTTTAAAATAAAAATGTTAACCAAGTTTAGCATTTCTTTTAAATATGTATATATGAGAGCTAAAGGCCATGCTGACAGGATACTGCTGCCCATAACCGTCATGTCCATGCTTGAAAAGGTATATATGTATGTATGTACACACACACACACACACACACACACAGAATGGGTTCAAATTTCCCCTGAAACATCCACAGTATTATGGTACATTTCATAAAGCGGGATGCAAACGTTTGCACTGACAGATTTTTCATTATTACTTTCCTTCTTATATTCCTTGACCATTTTTGTATTGCGTGAATGTGCATTATATTTTAGGTTCATATGAAACATTCCTTGCTTTAGTCTTTTTGCCATGTTAATATACAGTGAACACAGCAATTGGATTTTTCACAATTCTCTGATATTTTGATCCCCCACTCTTGATGATTAAACTCTTGCCTTTTTGTTTTGTTGAACAAGATAATAATTATTGGATTAAACGCAGGGGAAAGATGATGTTCACCCAATACAATTTGACATACAGTGAGGCACATAGCATTTCTTTTTTTCACCACACAGATACACGGACGAGTATTCGTGTCCAGTCTGATCCAATGTCTCACCATGGCCAGTCCTCCAATGTCTCTGACAGCCAGGTAGAGTTTACAAAGGTCCAGCGGCTTCTTCCCAACAGCGGGCAGGTTAGGGACAGGCGTTCCCCTGTCCTCCATAAAGGACAGGTAGCGGTCCACCCACATCCTTCTCTCGGGCTCGGTGCCCATGTCGTACAGCCGGGTGATCTTCTCGTTGGTCATGGTGGCCACACTGGGCTTCTGGAGAGGTCAAGACATGAAGGGAACAGTCAGTACAGACGCAAGAGTCACAGAGCGATGTTTGTGCTAAAGCTGCCCACAGACGAATGGTCCCGCCAGTCTGGTCCCGGTGTGTCAAGTTCGCTTCTGCAGACTGATTTCCCAGGAAGCAGGAGATTAGTTTCACAACAAAACATTTACAACCGACAATTTATTGGGAAAAAGACGATGGTTCAAACCTCTCAGGCTTAAAGGACCTACTTCTCTGGGGCTAATTGGGAGAGACGGACATTCTTTGTTCTTCGTTTAAAACCTAGGAGCTCATTCACTGATTTACTCCAGACGCTTCGATGCCAATTCAACGTTTCCAGAAACATTAAAACAAACAAATGTCCTGTTTTATATGGTAAAAAAGCTAAATTATATTCAAGCCATGTAGCAGGTACACACTAAAATGATCCATTTGAGAAGCTGGAACCATCAACTGTTCAAATGCTTTGCCCTAAAATGAAAAAATAACAACTGGCTGATTAATCACACACAAAAAAAAGAGTCAAACCATCCGTTTTAATCAACATGGTGGATTCCCACGCGACGGTTACACAAAACAACAGCGCCGCCCAACACGACACCGCTCACTGCTCATGCAAACAGGGACAGACTTTCAGAACAAACTAATTCAACATCCTTTCTGATGTCTCCAGAATCACAAAGCTCAGGGAGATGGGTTAGGTCCGTTTAAGTCCTGTGCCAACAACGCAGGCTTACGGCTGCAATTCCTTCCTTCTTTATAACCTGTGAGGACGTGGGTCAATGTAAAGCTTAAAACTGAACAGAGGTTCAACACATTCGCATTGACAATCAATGAATCATCAAAAACAGAAAACACAGCTTGGAAAAATCAGTCCCTCCTGGGATTTGCACACGTTTATTACCTACAATTTCAGATTTTGCAACAGTCTCTGTAAAAAATGGAAGTTGCAATGCTTTTTGAGGGTTTAAATTTCAGGGTTGCATTTGATTCACGGGGGACTGGATTTAATCGCAAATACTGAATGAATATTCCTGGAGGGACTGCAAATGGATCAGGTTGTGTCGAAAATGAGTGATGAGTTAGACCAGACAGACGTCTGATGACACAGAGTTCATTCCGGTCACCGACAGCCGGGTTTTAAATCGAGGGTGGGACACGGTCACAGTTCACAGAACGAGACTCTCATTAAAACAGGGTTCATACACATTCTGCCCAACGGTTGATGGCTTTGGATTTCAAGTGTGGATTTTTAAATTCTATGACGTTTTCTTGACCCCAATTAAAACCATGATTATTCAATGTAGTGTCACGGTCTCAGTATGATCGCACGGAGTTAAATGCGATGCATCACGCAGCGACGTTCGCCTCGTTGTGAGTCTTGTTCGGATGCACTCGTTCCTAGCGCTCAGCGGCGGGGTCCCGGAGCTTAAATGCCTGGTTTGGATTCATGTCATTGGTCATCTTTAGATTCGAGAGGGTTTTAAAAATAATTCAATTCAAATACTGAACCAAAGCGCCTTCCCATCATAGTACGGCCTTGATGATGTGAGTGAACAAATTTAGACACGTTAACTTATGCAGAAGCATTTAATAAATTGACTTTCCGGCCGACAGCGAAACCTACTAAACGAGGCAGCATGTCATCAGTGTTACGTGTGCTCGCTCAGACACTCTCTCTGTCCACCTGTCGGTAAATCCAAGTTGGAACACCGTCACGTTAGGATGCAGAAAAGTGAGGAACTTTGGAGAAATCACCCTGTTTTATAAAATGAGAATCTCTCACAATATGTTGAAAATTATATTACGACGCAAAACACTTACATGACAAAAAGCAGCTTTTGTACTTTACAAGAAATGAAAACGGTCAGATGCAGACACAATGAAAACTACTCATCTCCAAAAAGTCACACTTTCTGAATGGACAGCTGCATAAATTCAACATTACATAAACGGATCTGACGGGACCCATTAGTGTTACCAATCAATACATGATCTAAATGTGGAGCTATGAGGTTTTCACACGTCAGCAGCAGACAGCAGGGCTCTACGGTGACACAGCTTCAGTCAACAAACGGAGAATTTGGCAACCAATATCCGACCAAAATTTGGGGAAAGTCATCTGAAGGCAAATTTGACATTGACACACCGTAGAACCCTGACAATCTTTTCTCAACACACACAAAAATCAAGGTGCTGTGCTTTGTGGCACTTACGGGGCTGGTCGATGTCTTGAGCCAGGCGGGGCTGCTAATGCTATCACTGTCCTCCCCGTGACAGGAGGATAGACTAGCTGAGCTGGGGGACATGGGGGAGGGAGTGGGGGGCTGGGACACACACTGAGAGCTGTAGCTGTCCTGTGATACAAAACACACACATATAGACACACACAACAGATCCAAGTGGTGAGGGGAGATGTTTGTGTGTCCACACACAAGTCTTAAAGAAAAAAGAGAGAGACAAATCTGTCCTCGGGTTTTTGCTTCAACTCATGAAGACATTCGCATGGCAAAGCAGAAGCTGAGCAGCATTAGCAGTTAGCATGTAGCTGTGGAAGGACAGATTAACGTGGCTCATCGACACACAGCAGAAGCACCATGTCCGACTGTGGCTGCTGCGAATCTTTCGTTTGCAGTCGTGCTCCGTTCGGTCAAACCACGGGAACAGTTCTGAGATCAGAGCCCACAGCAACAGCTACGGTTTGGGTAAAACTTTACACGTCATCTTTTTTTAACTGACAGAATACGTCCGCCAACTGAAATACAGGCGACTCCTTTCCCCACCTGAGGCGCCGTCCAGCGCTCGCCGACAGCTAATCTTTTTGGAAGCTCTTTGACAGAGAAAGCTGCCGTTCACCGTCAGAAGTGGAAACTGGGTGTAGAGCGTTGAATACCCGACATGAAGGAACTTTAAGCAAACAGGAGGAGCTGGTCTCTTTTTACTAATTTACTGTGTGTTTGACACAGAGAACTGAACAAAGAACTGAACATCTGCTGAATTTAAACGACCCGAATCAAACTTTAAATGTCACAGTTTCACCTTCCTTTAGTAGTTGATAGATTCCGGATCAAAGCCAAAAATGCCACTATCTCGGCACAAACCTCTTAATGTTGTTTGCCGCTCCAAACGGAGTTAAAACAGTGACACCTCGTCGTTGTCTCACATCTATTTTGAAGTTTCCTTGACAGCCGACACGACCAGACACGACACCTAACCTGCAGAGCATCAAACCTGCTTCTGTGCAAAACCAAAAGTGCGGAGAAACACGAGCCGCGCTGCTGAAACCCGTCGACAAACTGCAGAAACAAAGCCGCCAGTTCCCATCAAGTGAACCAGAGACAAAGCTCTGTCGTCTCACATCAGCCCCAACTGCCAGACACAGTTCTGTGGCAGCTGTGATCAAGGCTGACTCTTCAGCACTGGACAATGAGGACAGGCAAGTCGTGAGAGAGCAGTGAGGAGACGTCTAAGCTCACGAGACGCTTCAGCCGCTGAGGCTAAAGAAGAAGAAACAAGCAGGCGAAGACGAAAACAGGAGCCGTGTTGGAGCAACTCCAGAGCCCAAACCCAGACACCGTAATGAAGCATGCAACGAACGCCACGCTGCTAAAAGCAACTGACCAATACTGTCGGCATCAACGAAGGGGGGGTTCCTTTTTTAATGGAACGTCTCCTAGCGGAAGACCGAGTCCAATATCTAACAGAAAGCTGCTGCCATATTAGTTATAGCAGTTGCACCGGTTACGAGGGTCTTTTTCTGACACCTTGAAACCCTATGATGACAAAGTATTAAAAAGAAAACAGGTCAGAGATGTGAAAATAGCTAAACTGTTCCAAAAGTGAGCAACTTGTGGACAGTCGCACATCACGGCCAAACTGAGCGCAACCAGTTTCATTTACCCATAAGATGCAGCTTTGCAAGCTGCTAAATCTGGCCTCTGAACATTATTACAGGATGGTGGTCTGGATTAAAGGAGGAATCTTTATCGTTTTTCCAGGTGGCATCCGAACCAAGTTCAGGATCAAGGGTGGGAAAGTCCCCGCGTCATCTTCCCCCATACAAAGGTACTAATGAGGTATTGACAGTGCACTTTATTCATGCCATGGAACACCTCAGGCTTTTGGAGCTCACCTGGTTTATACCTTTAGGAACGTAGGAGGATGCGCTGAGGGGCTCGTGAATCAGCTCAAATGTCCACGTACGAGTGTCTCGATAGAAACATGGCATCAAAGGGAGAGCGAGATTTGCTGGAGAAGTTAGAGCGTAAGTTCCAGCTCAGAACAACGTAAGAGGGAAAGAGATCGGCGCCCCCGCCCCCACCCCCACCGAAAGCATCGCACTACCACCATTCTGCCTCAGAGCTGTTAAGGTTCATTCTTGCATTAGGCTCAGCACACATGCATCTGTCAGTGGAAGCTCGAAAGCAAACAACCGTCGTGACTCGTTACAGGAACAAAGGACGCACCTTGGTTTTGACTTGTTCGGTGGCAGGACCAACGCACTCTTTGCTGAGCTCAACTCTGTGCTTGGCATCAGGATGAGTAACGCCCATCCCTTCTGCTGCCATAATCATGGGGCCTGGAAGACAAAAGCAACGCAGCAACTTTCAAATGGACAAGTACTCTAAAACACTCCAAATACTGCCCCCCGTCAGCTTGATGTGTTCTGATTTATAGTCCCACCTGAGGGCGGGGCGTTGTAGGGAGGTCCCTGTGGTGTCATCCTATCAGAGTTGGCGCCTGGAACTCCAGGGCCCCCGGGGCCCATTCCTCCCATCGAAACTACGCCTGGGTAGCTGCCCTGCCTGGACACCGAAGACGAAAAAGCCGTTTAATTATTATTGTGTGAGGACATCAAAGTGGTGAGGTGGCAGCTCACATGCACAATGGTTTGCTGAGGAGGAAGACGAAGATGAAAGCGTTTGCCTAGTCTCCTGTGCAGTTAACGGAGACAAATACAGCTGGAAAATGCGAGGGACACAGACAGAGACGTTGTGACAAGTTGTGGATGTTCTGGTCTCCGCAGGCAGAGGAAAAGAGCTCAGCAGCAGGTTAGCTTAGCGACTGCACGTTTACAGCACGTCCTCTTCACTCCTCTGTAGGACTGTCTTCTTTCTGATGTAGCTGCCTAAAGTTTTGCCTCATTTTGTTTTGTGATATTCAAATTATAGTTATTCACAGTGACAAATGTGTTTAGATGCTGATTTGTTTTTAGGACTGAAGGCTCTTCAATACAGCTTTGAGAAATTCTAAACTTTACGTCCGGGTGGCTCATCTACCAGCTGAAGCTCAGCGGAATGACGCTAAATATCGAAGTACGTTACAGGTGATCGATTGATGAAGAAAACCAAGTCACTCCGAAAGCTCCAGACCCTTTTTTTGTGCCACTTCAGCCCAAATGCACATGGACACGGTTCTCGTCATTCAATTTGTGACAGAGCAGGTCTCTCCTTTATCTACTGCAAAAACAAGCTTTAAGAATGAGACCAGAGTCTGTCTTTATTAAGTCGTTTAAATTTTCAAATGACGGAGCATCGGTTAAGCTGGCGTAGCTGTGGAGGTTAAAACGCTTCATTTTGTGCAGCAGCAGCGACTCTCTGAAGCCATGCAGGACCCGTCAGAGGACAGGAGCTCGTCTGGTTAGTGAAACATATCACGACCTGAGCCTGACACATTTCATCACACTTTATCAACTTCTCATTTTCACTGGTTTAAATGAAAAGGAGAAGGAGAAGACAATTCAAATATGTCCGATTCTTGTTTGAATCCAGCTGTTCCTCAGGAACAAAATGAAAAAACAATGGTCTTAACAGTGCCTACAATCATTTTGTTGCAGATTCCCTTCGGCAAAGTTTACGGATGATATCAATTAACAGATGCTAATTGAAGCAGCTGCCTGTGTTTGTATCTGTCAGGCTCTGGTAGCAAAACCTACCCGTAATGCTCAGAAGGCATCTGAGCACCGGTGCCCTGGTGGGAGTGGTGTGCAGGGTGAGGAGGAGGAGGAGGGTGAGGGTGATGCTGATGATGGAGAGAAGGGTGGGAGGAGTGAAGGGTAGGAGAAAGGGCAGGTTGACCCCCAGGCCAGGACTGGCTGTGGTAGCCGGGCGAATGAGTGAAGGGAGGCCTGGAAGGACGGTGGAAGTTGAAAGGCAACAGAACCACTGGAATTTCTGCAGTATCAAATGATCCATTTGATTTTTATGTTTAACGAGGAGGGATCTACATTCACTAGCCCGAGAATACAAACAGCTTTTGAGTAAAGTCTACAGCATCTGCATGTTCCTGGATTGTCTTTATGTCCAGGCTCTTTCAGAACTCTGCTGGGTCTCTGAGAACTCACCTCCCCTGGGCAGTGGGGGCGATCGAGGATGACGAGTTGGCACTTGGTCCAGCGTTGTGTCCCACCTCGGGTGGTTTGCGGCTGGCGTTGGGCCCCGGAGGCCCCATTCCTTGGCCAGCAGGTTGTGGCATACCGGGAGAGGTGGGGGCCATGGTGCTGCCTCCAGCAGGGTAAGGGCGTCCCCCAGCCACTGGCCCTGGGCCTCTACCTGCTGGGGTGGAGGGTCCCTGACCGTGCATGGGGCTGCTGGCATTTAAGCCCAGGCTGTTGGCCAAGCCCGGGCCCAGGCCGGGGCTGTGGTAGTTGGCACTGGGGGCCCCACCGTAGTGAGGGGGGCGAGGGTAGTTACCTAGACAAGACAAGGACACAAGGAAAATATTTAGGATATTTAAGATTCCCTTTTTTTGGTTTCATTACAATGACTTTTGTGCTAGGTCACACACTTGTACCTGGGGGTCCGTACTGTCCATACGAGCCACCCTGCTGGTAAGAGCCATGGTGCAGGGGCCCCCCTGGTGTTGGGTGAGGGGACATGGGTGGTGCTGACTGCTGGGGGCCAAACTGAGGCCCTGAGGTGCTACGCTGCATCGAGGGAGGGAATCCTGAAGACACACAGTTACCAAGGGGAGAATTTGTCTGACATCGTCAATTCAGACGCGCAACTGATCAGACCTGAATTTATTGTTCAGCATGACGGGCCCAGAGCTCCGTGTTCTTGTCAAGGGTGTTTTCTTACTCAGCACACAGAGGGCTGCAATCCGAAATTCTAATTCATACTTTCCATACGCCTTTGTCTGGAGACGGAGTGGCACAGGGGATGCACACACGTCCCTACTCTAAATTAGCAGCTTTTTTACTTTTCTGCTACATATGCAGTAGCGGAACTAGGGCTGCAAGCTGGGCTCCTGCTGAAGATGTTAAACTTTTTTACATTAAAATATTTAGCAGATGTTTTCATCCAAACAGAAATACAAGTGAGATAGACAGCAGGCAAAAACACACACAGTGATATGAGAGAAATTGTTTAGGTTTTATGAGGAGACATAAGAAACTAGAAAAAAGAGTTTTTATAGTTTAGGTGCATTTGAAGTTATACAGAGGTTCTATATTCAAAAGTGTTGAACACTTGCAGTAACGCTGCTGCTCCCTTCACCGCTGTGGGAACACTGAGCTGACGGCGTTTTGCTGTGTATTATAGGAACCACCAGATGTTGGATATTTAATAAAAGATCTCCTAAGTCAACGTGCTTTTAACTGGAATTGATATGGTTAAAACACGGCATGATTTTTAAGTATGTGTCTCACGGCTGGGAGCTGAGCAACCCAGAGTTTATGTATCCCAGAGTGAGTAAGAGGGTGACGATAGTCAGACAGACAAAATGAACATTTCTGACAAGTGTGTGGAAAACACAAATCCACAGGCGTTACCTCTGTCTTGAGTCATGGCAGACTGGGAGGAATGAGGGCCGATATCTGGACCGGGACCAGAAACCTGAGGGGTCAGCTGAGGTCCTGACAGAGAGACACACAGAGTTGTTAATGCTGTCAAATGCTGTTGGGTCTAAAAATGTGTATTTAGCATAACTGCAGACTGTAAGGATCACGGGTCTGTTTTTGTCTGTTACAAACCTACAGTGTTTTACATAAAGTCGTACAAGAAATACAAGATTGCTATGTAGCAAGCACGTTAAATATCGTAGCTAAAGCCAGGCATTTCAGATCCTGTTGTTAGGCATGTGAGCCATGAAAAACTGGATCCCGTCCACAGTAACTGTTGCTCACTGTTCTTCAAATGCCAGTGAAATGTGTTCCATCAGTAGTGGTACAGTGAAAATGGGAGTAAAGGGGAAAAACAGAAACAACAAAAAAGAATGGTGCTTTGTAAGTGTCTGCAGTTTATCTATAATTGAGAATAAAATTACAAGACGTTATTATTTTCATTATTTCTTGTTATTTCTCTTTTTTTACAGGTTAGTCTCTTTGAGACACAAGACCTCATGTTCATTTAGTAACTTGCTGTGTGCACCTGGTCCATTGTTGTTAGGCGACAGCGGTCCGGATCGGGACTGGTTGCTGGAACCGGCAGGGGACGGCGAGGGAGAGGGCGAGGGCCCAGTGCGAGTTGGCGGAGGGAGACGAGGCGAGACGTGGGGGGAGAAAGGAGAGCGAGCCGGGGTGCCCTGATCGCCCTGAACGCTGCCGGAGCCCGATGCGCCCGAACTCACGGCCACCTCAGTGCCAGTGGGCAGGTCGTCAATGGAACCCGATAAATCCTGAAAGACACATACTTGTTTAGATATTTAATCACATTGTGATAATTCCACCTTTTGAAATGGATCAAACATAAAATTCTACAGAACAATCAGCAATTAAATAAGTGTTCTTAGTTTCTTTTAAAAATGAACCTACAGTGGGATTGAGGTGTAGGTTGTTATTTTCCACTATTAAAGTCCTGGTTTCATTATCTAGTTTCAAAATAAAGCCAACAATCATAATGGCATTTCAAAATAAAGAGCCGTTTACGTAGGATTTTAGCAACTATTTTTCAAACTAAGGTCAGGGTCCAACATACGGTTTCTGGCTCTGATGTAACTTATTGTGAATATAACCCAGGTTCAACGAAGCTGAGAAATGCCAGATACCAGCAAAACAAGGTTGTACTGCAAAAAAAGCGACTTATTCCAATGTTCCTTTTCACAATGAAGGTCGGGTTGTAAAATAATCTAGTTTCATCAGAAAGGTTTGGTCCTGGCAGGTCACATTGGTTCTGATTCAAGTCAAAAGTTCTGGCTGTAATATAAGCTGGTTTCAAATACAGCCTGGGTTATCTCACTTCAAAACAAAGATTGGGCTCTTTCTAAAAAAGAAAAAAAAGCCAGTTCTGTTTTTTAGCTCTGCAACATTCGAATCATTTCATTCCACATCTCTAACCTCTGCTGCAACTCGCGTGATTTATGCTTATAATCAGCGTGTTCATTAAAGCCTCTGTAATGTAATGAACGGAGTTTTCCGGCCTCATCACTCATTCGGTTTTCCTGCAGAGTGAAGAAGGACGAAGAGAAGAAAAGAATTCTCTGTTTCTTCTGCTTCAATCCACCTCAGACTGCCTGATGTAAACCATCATGTCCTCATCCATCATCGTGCCTCCTGACAGACACCCCAAGAAACCTCACGCAAACCTCCGCCCACGTCCACTGGGTGGACGGGTAATCGGAGTGTGACTGTGAGGAGGGACGTCAGACACTCAGCGCTGTCCTTCACTGTTGGACTCAAATTCTTGTTCGGCGCTCTGGTCAACGTTTGGTTGTTATTGGTTTGATTTGATGTGGAACTGACTGAAGGACTTTAATGAGTAAAGCAGTCAGTGCAATGACCGGACCTTCTGACCTGACTTATAATAATCCGTTTCCTAGTTTGTCTTTATGTCTTCTGAACAACTCCCAAATTGTTCTCATCACATTGCTGCAGTTATTACTTTAATGAAGTGTAGTGGTTAATAATAAGTGTGATGGCAGCACTCCGATGGTTTTCACAGTGAGGCTCAGTGAAAACAGATGAAGACACACACGAAAAGGGGGGTGAGTGTGTGAGGGCCCCTTCACTGCACAAGCATCTATGTTCACCAGAACCCGAGAGTTTGATTCAGAGAGGAGGATGGAGAAGAAGGAAAAACAGGAAACGAGGAAGAGGTGGAAAATAGCAAGAGAGCAAAACAGGGAGGAGGCGAGGGAAACGAAAGGCATGATGGGAAGAGATAAAGGGAAACAGTCGGAGCGCATAGAGGGAAAAAATGGATGGAGAGAGGAAGAAGGAAAGGGAGGAAGAAAGAACGTTGGGAGGGATGGAGAACGAAGGCAGGAGAGGAAGGTGAAGACGAACTGTAAGAAAGCAAGGAGGAAGAGCGGTCCGAGAAATGACAGAAAGGAAGGAAGAAGGGACGAGCGTCAGGGGGAGGAACAGGAGTAAAACGATGCACTGAATGCTCCACCCACGGACCTGTGGCCAGCCAGTCACAGTGCAGCATCCCCGCTGTCTCCTCCCCTTGCCAACAGCTCAGCCAATCACCTGCTGCACTGCGCCTCAGTCTAATAATACCGAGTGTGAACTGGAGAGAAAGTCTGTGTAGCCTCACTTGACCTCCTCCTCCTCCTCTCCTTTCTTCCTCTTCTATCTGTCCTCCATCTCCGTCCTTGTCTTCCTTACTGTCCTTTTAACCCTCTTTCTCCCCTCCTTTCCATGTCCTCTTTTCCTCTCCTGTCTTCCTACTTCTGATGCTCATATTTTCCCTCTGGTCCCTCTCTTTTTAACACTCCCTCTTTTCTGTGTCCTAAGTCCTCTTCCCTGTCCACCTTTCCTCCCCTCTTGATCTGTCCTTAATCACTGTCATCACCCTCCCTTCTTTTGCCTCCTCTTTTGTCCCTCATTCGCTTCTTTTGTTACACAGAGGGGAAGAAGAGGGGAACGAAGGTGAGAAAAGGAACAGAAAGAGAAAGACGGAAGGACAGAAGGGGGAGAAAAACATAAAGGGGAAGAAAGACGAAAGCAAAGGAGCAGAAGAAAAGTGGGAGGAAAGCAGAAAGAAGAGAGGAAAAAGGCAAAAAGAGAAGTGATGGAAGGAAAATAAAGATGGGGAGGAGACGGAACCACCTCCTCTTCCTTTCTTCCTTTTCCACTCTTTCCTTGCTCCCATGTCACCCGTCCCCAAATCCCTCCCGTCTGAAATTCTTTTTCCTTCTACTTCTCTTTCTACTCCGTCTCATCGCTCTCCTCCATTTTAATACTTCTGTCTTTACTCTCTCCCTTTTTGGTCCCTCATCCATACTCATTCCCCGTAATCATTTAGCGTTTCTCTGTAGCTTCTACTCGTGCGTCTGTGCTCCTTTAATCAGCCCCCTTTTGTCTCCTCTTCGGCTGATTGGTAATTCAGATATATTTCTCCTGGCTATGCTGCCACGTGTCGACCCCACACAAACACACAAACCTCTGTCTACAGGAACAACTGACCAGCAAAGAGTTAAAAACCCGCCAACATACACTGAACGTGTCCATGTTGAATAAAGACGTGCATACAGAAGGAAATGTCTTTACACTAGAGATGCAAATTGCTATGTTAATGTATGCAACTGTGCTTGTCCAGAATAAAACTTACAATGACATGACCTACAATTCGACTGCGTCACTGCAGAATCAGAGTCATTAGTGGAAGAGACAATATACCATGCTGCACATCTTCCAGGTTTTACCAGAGAAGCAGAAAAATGTGACAGGCTTCAATATAAAGCCGGACAGAAATGTGCAGATTCTTTTGTGAACGTTTGATAACAGCAAGTTTATTAAATTTTATTGTTGGGTCAAACCGGTCATTGTGTTTGGAACACATCTTGCACAGGATGGATCTCATTTTCTGGTACTCATGTCTTCGTCAGGGGAAAAGAAGCTCAATCCTTTTATATTTTGCCCTGACAGGCACCGAATAGTGGAATGAACTGGAACTACAGCACAGTGTCTGATGTAATATTTTTCCGATTATCGCATCTCAAAAATGCAGAGGACACAGACCTCTAGACACTCCTACAAATGAAAGTTCACGTTTTCTTAATGTTGTTTACTGAAGCTTCCTTTCATAAGCACATCCAGTTCCAATTCTGCAAAGTCGGAGTATGTGAACAAAATATTGGCTGTTTTTATCAGCAGTTAGGGAATGAAGATAAGTCAATGCGCAGAAAATTCATCAGAAATTAGTTTAAGAAAAAAACGGACACATTTGGGGTTGCCCTGCTTTTCTGTGTGTAACGACGTGCATCAGGGCTTCAATGTCAGACTAAAGGTCAAGACAGTAACACTGCAGTGTGCACAGGCAAGGAGCCCGTGAATTTGGTGGAAATATCCAAACTAATCGGAACATTGTGGAGCTGTAGTGAGGCCTTGCAGCTGATTTTTGCTGATGTTTTTTTTATTCTCTCTCCCTTCAACAGAACCCGTCTTCCCTCCACCTGTCGCCATGGCAACTGCATCAGCACCCTGACTTAAAAAGGATGTTTCGAGAGAGAAAGAGAGCGAACGAAAGAAACGAGGGAAAGAGAACGGCATCAGAGTAACAGAGAGAGGGGAGGAAATGGAGAAGAAAAAGAAAGATAAGATAAAAGGAGAAGGATTAATGACTGAGGGATGACGAGGGAAAACAGCAGCCAGTTTAGAGAGAGAGAGAGATTCGGGGGGGTGCAGGTAGAAAGAGGAGCATTCACAGTCAAAGCTTGAAGGGATTTTATTCAAGCAGCTTTAAAACCGTTGCTGAAGATTTTCTAACAAACTGAAATGTCTGCAAAAACATGAGTAAGACCAGTGAGGGACAGCATTGTGTCCAATCTAAATCAGTTCTGAATCATAAGGGTTTTATTTTACTCTGTACTAACAAAACCAAACACACTATCAAACATAGACCGTGAACATTCTGCTGAGCTGAAATCAGGTGGCCATAGTAAAAATGGCTGCAGCACTGAAGGTTTGTAGGGGTGATGGTGAAGGTAAAACACAAATGAGAGATCTCACCACACGTCTTGTGTTACCCTGCTGACACTGAAAAAGCAGCAGGAAGCATCAGGCACTAACTGATTCCTCAGAAGAATGAGGACAGCATCAACTGATCAACAACCAATCAAAAGGTCTGAAACACGATCAAAAGGTTTTTCATAAAGTGTGACACAACAGACTTTTATTTTTTACTGATTTTATTTTATGTTCCGGATCTCCACCTGTTGGTTCTGACCCGCGGAATTAGCTGGTTTGTCAGAAACATGCGGGGGAAGTCAAGCCTCAGAAACTTGGTCACACCAAACTAACATCTCACTCTCAGAGGACTATTTCAATGAAACGACTGTACGTAAAAGTCCGTCGTATCTGGGAAAGAAAACTCAAGGATTTCAGGATGAAGGTCTTGTGCTATGTTCTAATTGTTCATAAAGTCATTCTTGGCTATTTTGGTGTCCACCTGAAAAGCACTGCCTCCTGCCTGCTGTAAGCGGATGTGCTCAGACTCACCGGCAGACTGGACGGTCTCTCCTGCTGACTCAGACTCATCTCCTTGTGGTTTGGTTTCCCAGGGGTCATAGCAGCAGACTGACCCCGGCCTCCATACGCCTCCTGCGGCACCTCCTGCATCGAGCCACACAAAGAAGGTTTAACCCTCCGAAAGCCTCTACGTTAATTAGGTGCGATTCTTTTTTAACCGTGTACATGCTTCCATAGTGAAAGATCCCCCCGTGCTGCAGCAAACAGTAGGACAGTTTTCCATTTCCATTTTACCTGCTGCGGCAGGGGGCGGGGCTGCATGTATGGGGGCTGGCTAGGGGCAGCAGGCTGCTGCTGCGGAGGGCTGAAGTACGGCGGCTGGCCCGGCTGACAGTAACCGCCCATGTTTTGCTGCTGCTGTCCATACTGAGAAGTCATCTGAGAAGACACAGAGAGAAACATTAGGAGGATCAGACTGAAAACTCATCACCACACTGGCAGCGGACTGGTCTGAGGAGAAAGGCCTGACTGGTAGAAGCTGACAGAAGGGAAGATAACTGTCAAAAGGCACAACACACCCAGTCTTGGAGCTCTGAGCTTTTGAGCGACTGATTGCTAGCAAGACGTTTAGCTGGTGATCGTTCCTTCATTGCCCATATTTTTAATCTTTTGATGGCTGCTTCCAGAGTAATTATGCACCATGTCGCAAAGCAAAAGCCAGCTCAAAGGGGTGTCATAAACAGGATCATGCTGTGGTGTCTGACACCAAGCCGTTAGTTGCAGATCTTTGAAAAAAGAGAAGATTGGATCAGGCTTCACCCACTCATCTTTGGCCCTTGTTAAAGTCGCTCAAATCGTTGTGCTTGCTCATGTGTTCTGCCTCCAATGCATCACCTTCAGGGACAAAACGTTAAGTAACTGTTCTACACGTCACCTGTCGGTGGTCATAATGTTCTGGGTGGTCATTCTACATCATCCGGCCCGATCCCTCAGGAGGAGCTGGAAGACACTGCGGGGGTGAGGGATTTCTCGACTACCTTACTACTCCTGCCACCAGTCCCTGATCCCAGGTGTATGGATGTTGTGAAGGACTGTGACACACCAAGGCCATTAAAGATCAGGAGCGTTCCATTTGTTTCTACTGTCGACGTCTCTCCTCAACGTACATGTGAAACGCTCTTATTCCTAAAATGTTTCTATTTGTTTAATGTCCTGAAAATCTCTCACGTCCCCTGAGATTTTTACGATGTCATGATTCATGTGCCAGGCTGATGTCAGGACAAAGTATCAAGAGATCACTTACATAATGAGATGCCCTTCGAATGTGTCTGCACCAGCTTTAAACAGAGCTTACAAAGGCTGCACACAGGTTGAGTTTCCAGGTTTAAATCGCTTCCATCACTGTCCTCCTGAAAGAACGCAGCCTGCTCAGGAATAAAAACTGACAACACGCAATACGAGGCAACCTCTCTGCAATGTGTGGGAGCCTGAGCTCTTAGCGACGGCACTGCAGGAGCCAGGGTTTAACTGCCTTGCTCAAGAGTGCCACATGCACGTAATCAGGCACACGGCGAGTATCGTGTGACGTCAGTGGGGTGATGAAAGCAGCTGTCAGCTGTGAGCCAGACTGACAAGGTGTGGCGCCATCGTTGGAAAGCAGACGCTGCAGGTGAGCTGATGACTCATTAGGTTTGTCTGCAGTGTGCTCGTTGTGAGAAGTTGCTCTTTTCCATGTCTTATGTTATTTGAAACTTCATATTTTGGTGTTTAGACTGTCAGTGAGTTTTGGGACAGGTATTCTCACTACTTTTGGGTTATGGACTCGTAATATAATACAAAAAATTTTGTTGAAACAGTATACGCCATTTCTGTAGCACCTGTACAACTAAATGCTTAAGATGCATCTCACATAACCACAATGACCCAGGTTCAAATCCGGCCTGGCCCTTGGTCTCCTGTGTCCTAAAAATGTTCTGTATTTCTTTTAAGCTCAGATGAATCTGTTCATAACTGAATCTGACCAATTTGATAAAAGCCAAATGACAAACATAAATGAAGGGTGTTACCCAGTCTTTGGCTTTGACTCAGGTCTTGCAGTTACTCAGTCCTTAGAAGGGTCGTTAACACTGGTGGTCTTAACAATAGTCAAGGTGGACAAAGGTCAGCATGTCCACTCTGAGCCCCGTACACAGCACCACGTGATGCGCTGTGTGCAGCTGTGATCGAAGAACCCAAACTACAAACTCGAACAGGACTCCGAAGAGAAGAATTGGCTTCAAACCATTCTCTACTAATTGAATCACTTCAAACCTCTTACTCAAGTAAAATAACTAACCCGATTATCGACACTTTGGATTTCAACTCCGTACTCAACAAAAAAAAGACGGTATATGGTGACGATGCAAAAAGCAAAACGACGGGGTCTAGCGAAGAAGTATCACTCTGTTGGCTCTCCAGATCTACAGAAACTCCGCTCTGTTACAGAGAGGAGCCTTTTCCCTCGAACAATCGTCGTCTGAGTACAGACACCGGCTACAGAGACTTTAAAAAAACGAGTTCCTCACAAAATTTATGTCATTTGCGAAGCTGAGAGCACATTTGGTGTCGGAACCAGGAAATGCAGCGTCTGCACTGGTTAAACATGACAAGCTGATGCTGAATGTTCAGTAAATCCGTGACTTTTATCAAACTCAGCTTTTAAATTCAGAGCCTCCCTCCACTGTGTCAAAATTATTTGCGAGCTGGTTTAGACAAAACTTATTGGACCGACAAAGCATTCTGATCAAATTTTAGCTCATATGATGCAGTAAATCTACACAGTTTGGCCCAATTGAAAAAAATCCACAGTTTGGGGAACATTTTTCATTACATATATTTTACATTAAAGGGCAAAGACATAAAATAGTGTTTTTTTCGAAGATGTTCTCAGCCAGTTCTTTAGGGTAAGAATAAGGCTGATGTTTGAGTTAGAAACTTCACCCAATTGTTTTTAAGCAGTCAGAAAGTGTGTGGACAGGAAACCTGCACAAACGTGAATTGATCTAACCAGCACAGACAGGGGAGCTCACTGGTTCTCATCCAATTTCATCTGGAAGCAGAGAGGTAATAAAGGAAGAGACCTGGAGCCATCTGGTGCCTCGCTCAGATAAAAGTCATTACGTTGACTCTCTGCACCTTCATCCGAGCAGAGACGACGGTGCCGACAGTTCCTTCAAGTTCAGCCTGTAATGATGTAACGACGCTGCTGTTCCTCTGTGGTGACAAACCTTTCTGTTGAGGTATGTGTGAGAGGAAAAGCTGCAGGCGATCGGATAATCTGCGACCTGACAACAGCAGAAATCAGTCGGGTTTCTTATGATTAATCTTGAAACCCAGAAATGCAAACGGTAACATCAAACAGAGGCATTCAATCTGAGATATTACAGACTAAGAGCGTGTGATATAATGACAAAATCCTTCTAATAATGTTGTAAATTGGTCGGTTTGTAAACTAACCAGAGAAGTGGGTCCGTTTTGTCTGTTGTGTCATCTATGGGTTTTTAATTAATTGATTATTTATTTATATGTTGGTTAATTCCTCCATTTGGTGTTTATTCTATCAAATATTAAAGAGAGAAAAATGTCAATTTAATTTTTCACAAATAAATTCTCAGTGGTTACGATGATCTGTAGTTTTCACACATTTAATTAACTGTCAAATATCGCAAAGAAAAAGGCAAATCTGTCACACGTGAGAAACTGGAAATCATATAATGACTAATTAATCTAATTGTTGCTGACCCTGTTGATTATACTGACTTTGTTTTATTGAAATGTTTTTCTTACCATGTATGATTTTACATTTAAAGCTACTTCTGATAAGTTTCCAGTTATTATTACTGTTCCTGTCATGTTTGTTCAGGTGCATTTTTTAAAGGAAACACTACGATTCGGCGGTGGTCTGAACCACTTTTTAACCACCACTCTGGAAGCTGGTCCCCAGAAGAATGAACTGTTAGTGAGCATATCAAACAACATTTTTGATCTGATTTTAAATTCCACGCATCTGTGCTGAGCTACTGAAAAAGACTAAGTTCTTTTCTTAATTGTGATGTATCAGAGGCAGCATCAGATGTCAACACGCTGGGAGAAACCCAGAGGTAGCGTCTCACCAGCCGCAGCATCAGACCCAAACCAGCAGCAGTCTGGAATCTAAAAATAGCCTGAACCCAGTCTGCACCAGGAATAGAACGACCCAGCCCATTCCTTTCTGAAAGAGCCGCGTTGTCCTCGGAGCGGCTCGTCCACAATGACGAGACAGTCGGTCAGCTCCACAAAGAAACAACTGGTTTAAGCCCTTTGCAAACAGTTTACAAAAGTGCAACTAGGCAGCAACGGGACTTCAAGAGGTTTCGTCCGAAGGCTTCTGAAGTTCTAAATGACGGACGGGGAGGTTTAACTTCCCACACATTCAGGATGATTCAGTTCAGCGCTCTGGTTACAAAATGTCATAATGTCATTGCGTTTGTTCTTGCTCTGTGTGAGTGTTGTGACTGAATCTCTTGGTTTTGACAAAGTCCAGGTTCACAGAGCCACAGGTTGTAAGTGCTTTCTAAATGTGATCACGTTCAGCTGCCAACAATAACCACGACCTGCACGACCGGCAGTCTCCACAGGCGTCCCGTTAGAAAGGACAAAGTTCTTGAGTGTTTTATCACACGGCAACTTCCAAACTACAACAACCGTCCCACGTATCTCAAAGAGACAAACTGCCAGATTTTAGAGCCAAGCCCGATGTGCGACGCACAGCTACGAATGGGAAAAAGCGTTTCCTGCAGCGCTGCGGTTGGATCAGGTAATCGAGAAAACGTAGGTAAAAATATTCGAGAGAGCTTCTGAATACAGTTACACATCTTTTCCTTCCATAGCGTTTTTTCCACGGGTGGACAGAGCGTTGGCCTACCTGTTGCTGAGAGTACTGCATCCCCCCCATCCCCATCTGCCCCCTGCTGGGCATTCCCATCGGGTATCGGTGAGGGGACGGGGAGCCGTAGGGCTGAGTGGGGTACGGCTGCTGCTGCTGGGAGTAAGGGTTGTTGCTCATACCATAGAGCTGCGAGCGCTTCATCGCCATCGGGTCCATAGGAGGCACCTGAGAGAGCGAGAGAGAGAGAGAGAGGTGAATCACAGGAATCACTGTGGAAACGACAAAGTACACGTGGTACTATAATTATGTACCATTCAGATATTTCTATGTATACACGTTTTATGCCACTTTCTAATGGGCTTATTATAGAAACTAACCAAATTTACAGTTTTCACAATTTGAAATAAAATTAAAATGTGAACGGAAATAAACCAATACTCTGAGAAGGTTCTCAGAAGACAGTAAAAAACACGACTGGGCCTAATCTCTCATGTCAGGGCAGATTCAGCGGCAGCACTAAGGCAAAGTATGAGAAATGCAAAAGCCTGGGAGGCCACTTTAAGCCAGAGTCAACAGTCACGCCTGGGTTCACTTTAATATTCACACACACTGTGTTTGACACACTGACATAATAAAAGGAGAGAAGTGAGTCAGTGAGAACAGATGTTTCACTGCAGCTAAAAATAGAAACCATTTATGGATTTCACACACACACACACACACACACACACAAAAGAGGATCCAGACATTTAATCCTGTTCTTTTTTTCCCTTTGGATGACACACTCGCATCAGTCAGCTGAGCAGCGTAAACAAACACTAAAGAGTTCTGGAGCTCTGCCACATTCACACAGCTGGTTGTAGTTAAACTGGAGAAGACCTGATCGATGATCCAGGTGTAAACAGAAGAAGGGAAACGCGGCTGCTAATGAGCACAACATCTGACACGTTCTCAGGCTCCAGCCACACACCGGCAACATTTCAATACTACGTTTTTCTTTTTGCCCTTTAAACTGCATGACTTAGTCCATATTCAGAAAATGGATTTTCATTACACAAATTAAACTCCGTGCCTGGTTTTAAACCTGAAATGTATTATTCAAACTTGTGGACAGAACCCTTAATGACCTAATAAATATTCATTTACAAGAAGCTTTCTGCTCTTAATAAGGACGCAGTCGATGGAATATTTTACTTTTAAAACTGCAGTACGTGTTTGTAATGGGATTTATCTCTAAAAAATTATTGGTGTAAATTGGTACAAAAATGCTGGAAATACAGCAGCTGGGGGTCAATGGTTTGACAGAGTGAGGACATTTTTGTGCAGTGAGAACATTTCGGCCCGTCCTCACTAATTTTGACCCTAAAAAAGTGATTTTGAGGGTCAAGACTGGGTTTAGGGTTAGAATTAGGTTTTGGTTAGGGGCTGGAGACTGCATTATC
This sequence comes from Channa striata, assembly GCA_033026295.1. NCBI lineage: Eukaryota > Metazoa > Chordata > Actinopteri > Anabantiformes > Channidae > Channa > Channa striata. Next base: position 766,271 of record CM065170.1, read on the forward strand.
TCAATGACAGTCCTCACAAGGACGGAGGTACATACGTGTGTGATTCATAGTCCCATTGAAATGAGGTGTCAAACCATCGTCCGAGCTAGCACGAGCACCCTGCTTGGTTCTGTGGCACGTTGACGGTTCTTTGAAGCTTGCCAGCAGACTAGCACGAGCCTCCGTGTTGGCGACTGGCTCACTGAGAATCCGACTCTCCACCTCCTCACTGATTATTAGATAGCTGATGTGTTTTTGAAGACCACAAGCAGCATAAAGCCAGCAGACCTCAGCTCATACCAGCCTCCTGAGTGTTGCTGTAGACTGGTCCACGGTGCACAGCCTGACAACCTGACCGTCTTACACGTTGTGTCTCCAGTCTGTGATATCAATGACGCTGCGAACGCTCACAATAACTTCAAAGAGCAGCAACAGTGAAGCATTAAAATCGTACAGCGGAATCTGCAGCTCTGCTGGCTGCACAATCTACGCACTGCCAAGGCTATTCAGTCCCTCCAGGAGTTCGTGGTCATTGTTGCAGCTAGAAACACTTGGTTTGGCTTTTTCTTTTCATTGTTATGCATGTTGCAATGTTTTTATGATTTTTAAAAAATGCAAGGTCACGCAAAACTTCATTGGGGGGAGGGGGCTGAGTTCATTGTTGCGACCTCAACAGAGACTGACTTCTTCTAGTCTCTAGACTCTATAAAAACACTGATGGAATCATTTGGCCAGTTCAGACGCTCCTATTGCAAATAATTGTTTAATGCTTCGCTGATATTACAGTCTGCAGCTGGAGCAACTCAAGGCCAATTTTAAACTACTATACCAACAATCTGGTGACGTCCCGGGTCCATAAATCAGAGGAATTACAGCTTCTTTATGCAGAGAACGACTTCTCCGGAGCACCGTTACCATCAGGACGAAGCTGATGCCGACTGCTGTGCTCAGATACGAACAGCGTCAGTTTCACTTCTGTGAGCGTGTTTTACCAAAAATTAAAAACCCTTTTTGTCGGGTCTATGTGACATCTCCTACAGATGCAATCGTTTCTGAAGATAACTGGCAAACTTAAGAGACTCTTTCTTCTCGTGGCTCCCTCCTTCCACGTCGTCTTCATCACACTCGTGTGCCGTTTTGTTCCTTACTTGGAGCCACATTGAAAAAAAAACGTCTCTGACAAATGATTACATGTAAATGTTTTCCACAGTCGGACGAAATGAGACATTTTATGACTTCATGGGGTTTTCACTAAAATCAGTTTAGCGATTTTTCAAATGAAAAGGAAACACTGTGCTGGATTTGTCTTGTGTTTTGTAAGGAATTTGCATTGGTAATTTTGAAATCTTATTTCTTTTTCGACCTAAATTTCTGTACTGTGTTATGTGTTACAGACAGACTCTTTGCTGTAATTGGGGATTTTTACCACAACAGTATTTATGATCATCTTTATCATGCTGGCAAACCGAATATCACTGGGTTTGGGACAACACTGTTGGGCCCTGCATTGTTGTGACTGGCATTTTCCCCCATTTGATAATTTGAAACAACTCTCCACAAATATCACTGATCCGTGAATTGATAACTCCAGTAAAACAGGCACGTTAACGTTCAGACAGGGAAGTGTCCCCGACGTGCAGCAGGAATCCGCGGGGCATCGGGCCGAGGCCTCCTGCAGGCCCGGGCTGATGTTGGGGGGCGGCTGGGGGGGCACGCAGCCCGCTCAGCCCCGGTGTTGTGCCGGCGGTACCGGGCACATGGCTAATCTGCATGTGTGAAGGTCAGGGCTCCCGTGTGGGGATGGGGCCATACTGGGCTCCCTGCCACCAAAGTCGAGGCCAGATCACCAGCCCGACCGGAGCCCGACCGGAGCCCGGAGCCCGACACGGCCGGAGCCGCCGCAGATGCACGTGAATTCGTGCGCCCGCGGAGCTTCGGGACCGCGTCAGGACCGGGACCGGGACCGAAACGACACCCCGTACCTTCAAAGCGTCGTTGGCCTTTGTGAAGCAATCAGTCGGTGTCAGTGGGACCGGGCTGTCAAACACGACGGGCGCTCGCCGCTAATTGTCACGTCGTGTCACCGAACGACCGGCCGCCAACAGTCCGAGAAACGACGCCGACGCTGGTTCTCGCCGCGGCGTTTCACGGCGCTGGAAGCGACTTTCTTCGGGTTGCACATATACGCAGGTTCTTCGGGCCTGTGCAGCGCGGTTAGCTAAGAGCTAAGGCTAGCTTAGCGTTAGCCTCGGAGTCACCTTGGACACGAATCGAAACCCGCCTGCACTGACAACTGTCACCGTGGGTTTGAATGTGTTTGTTACACGCGTAATAAAGACGAGTCTTTAACGGACTGTTAATCAAAGTTGATGTCATTTTTATGTCACAGCGTGTAAAGGACCAACATCCGCAGGGGGAAATAAAAAAACACACCTAGCGCTGCCGCTAAGTGACGTTAGCTTAGGTTAGCATGGCGGTTAGCAGGTTAGCCGTGCAGACGTGACTCTCTGCCGAGTTTATTAGCGGCCGACAACGACGCAGCCGAGTTTATGACGGCGTTTGTCACCTGAGATCTGCCGCCGCCCTGCCCGTTGTTCCCCGGGCTCATGGCCGGGTGACTCCTTTGTTGTCCTCCCCAGCCGTGGCTAGCCGAGCCGTACTGGGAGCCCATGTCTTTAGCCATCCCCATGCTCGGCTGTTGCTGTGCGTTGGGATGAGGATATTCGCCATATCCGCTTCCATAGCCCCGCATCATCGGGCTCGGGGACGTCAGTAACTGGTTCAGGGTCGGCGTGGCCCCCGACGGGTGCTGCTGCTGCTGACCTTGTCCGGGGAACCGTTGAAATCCGGCGCTGTTTCCGCCGCTAACGCCTCCTCCTGCAGCCGGGGAGTTGGTAGCAGCCATAGCCGCCTTGGCCGAGCCGCCGCTGCCCGGGCCCATCAGGTTATTCCCCTGGCGTGAGGGGCTCATCAAGCCTCCATATCCACTATTCCCGTAGCCGGGTCGGTAGTTCGGGTAGTGGTTGTACGGGCTGCTGTTGCTGAACCCTTCGTGGGAGTTCTGAACCTGATCCATGGTGTTGTGTACCGAGAGAGCCGCTGTTACCCCAGTCCCTGGGCTTTGTTGTCCGCCATGTTGATCAAAGCAAGGCCCTCCTCTTCCATTCCCATAATAATGATTAAACTCGGAGCTGGTCCCAGTCGGAGGAGGGTTGTTGTTGGTGCTGCTGGTGGCCGATCCCAGGCTGGCATCCATCCGCTCCTCCTCCTCCTCCTCCTCCTCCTCCTCCTCCTCAGTATTCAGCTGGTGTTGCTGATGGCGCTCCTCTGCTCCGCTGCTCCGCACCACGACGACGTTTCGCTCGCCTGCATGATGCGCCTCTCCCCGCGGGTCTCCCCGCTGGATGGTGCGGCTTTGCCGCTGGCTGCGCTGCTGCTGCTGCTGCTGCTGGAGAAAGTGAGTGAAGAGCGGAGGTGTGTGGCGGTGGGACGATGAGGATGGTGATGGAGGAAGAGGAGGAGGTCCAATGCCAGTTCCACCAGTACGACCAGCAGCACCAGCACCAGCACCAGCACCAGCCCCAGCGGCGGCGGCGTGTCCACCCCCGCAGCCGAGGGTTTTCACTTTACGCCCGCCGAGCATCTCCACGTCGGCGACATTAGAACCGAACCCGGGCCTTGTCCCACTTTCTCCGGCCGTGCTGTTCATGTCCCCCGGATCCGCTTCAGGATGCACATTATTCATAGCCATGCGGATGGTGCCGCTCCAGCCCGAACACCAGTCCTCCCAGTTTGAAAGTTGGGAATCTCTCGGGAATGTCCACGTCTCCACCGCCTGACACCGGGGCCGACGCCAGCTGCGTGGCCGTGGTCAGATGCACATGTCCGGGCCAGGTGTTCCCGGTGGGTCCGGGGAGGACAAAGAACCTAAAACGTGACAAATTCATAGACCGAACCCCTCGTCTTTCTGTCCCCCCATGACAGAGAGCATAATTCCAAAGAGAGTCCAAACATGTTCCGTTTCATCTGGAACCTGTGACCATTGGAAGCTGCTCACCTTCATGCGGTTTAATGGTTTTTGTTGGTGTGAGTTTTTGGAATTCTGGAGTTTTTGAAAAGATATGTCTTTTTTAGGTCTGTCTCAGAGAAGACTTATTTTTCCCTGTCAAACTCAGGACTTGAGCAAAAGTGCAAATACATGTGTGAAATGGTTTTTACCTGTTGAACGTCCAGGTTTGTTCCTCGTAAATAAAGTAAATAAGAGAAAACCAGTTGACAGGCCTGATTCCGACACTCAGCTCTTCTGTTTGTTGTTAACTGTCAGAGTCTCTGATCAGCTGCTGCACATTTACAGTAGAAACCTGCACAAAGACTCACACACAAGCTGTGATGAGCCATTTGAAAATAAATGTCACACAAACACTCACCTCACTGGTAATACTCGGGCTTTGTCTGTTGCTGGGACGTCAGATTAAATGTAATATTTACTTGGTTTGGTTGGATACGGGTGTTTTATGTGACGTTCACTGGATCACTAATATTTTTGCTCCAGTAAGTGACGTTATGAAGGGGATGGTTCAGCTGCTCATAATAACTGAATATTAACACTCTGGGACCATTTGACTATTTGGGTTTTATGCTGAAGTTGAAGAATGTTGTTGTCTGCCCGTGATCATTGTTTTGAAGCTTTATTCAAGGCTAATTTTGCTCCAAGTTTAAAATATGTCATAGTTTTAGATCATAATTTTTTAAACTAAACTTAATCAAGAGACTAAATGCTTGTTTTAAGTAAGTCTATCTTAACTAAGATTCGTTCTTAAATAGACTTATTCTTCTTTAATATGGAAATGTTTACATGTTTGAACTAAACCGTTCTAGTCACACAAATAGAATCATTGTGTTACAATATACCATATGTCTATAAACGTAGTCTTTATTATTGCAGTCACATTCATAGTGCGATTCTGTGTCACAGTGCTCCAGCTGCTCGACATCATCGCACACAGATGCTGCTCATTCCATACAAATTTGGCAAAATTAAAAACGAAAGCAGAACAGTTAGCACTCAAGTTATCATCATAACGCAGTTATGAAGTCCATCAACAATAAGTGTGCAGAAAGTGACAAAGAATGATCCTTCTAACGGCAGAATCTTCCTGTTTCAAACTTCCCAGTTTATCCGTGTTTCCTCTACACACAGGAAGTACAGATACATCTCCTACGTCTACTTCGACCCAACAACAATCTCAGAGTTGGTGGAGCCACTTCTGCAGTTTGTGCCTTTGAATCAATGCTGAAGTTGTGATTGACACAACTGTTCCCCATCGTTCCATTAAATGACTTTTTTTTGTTGTTGAGATTTTTATAAATTAATTTTCCACTCAGGTTTTTAAAGCACAAATTAATGAATGTGTTTAAATCAGGACTTTAGAGATGAAGGGAACACTGGTTGTACCGCAGCAGCATTTCCTGCACACGAGTGAGCGGCTGAGTGGTGTGTGAAGGCGACCCGGCGGGACCTCCCGCAGCAGCACTGGAATCAGCCCAGTCAAGTCAGGCAGGGAAACTGGGTCAGGAAGCTGCAGCAGACAGAAACACAGCCAACGATGTTCAGGCCCGTTTGGAATCAGGTCAGACTGATGTATGGAGACAAAACTGTTCTTGAGGAGGGTCACAATCACCCAAATGTAGATCCTTAGTTCCTCAGGTTCAGTTTTCCTTCACTGGATGGATGCATGGATGGAGTTTACAAACTGGATCCATCCATAGGTTTACATATGAACCCATCGACTGTAACGCGGCGAGGAGCGTGGGGTCTTCGTGTGTCTTGAAATTGCAGTCAACTGTGGATGTGAGCTCGGAGGAGCAGTGAAGGAAAACTGAACCTGAGGAACTAAGGATCTACATTTGGGTGATTGTGACCCTCCTCAAGAACAGTTTTGTCTCCATACATCAGTCTGACCTGATTCCAAACGGGCCTGAACAGTTTACAAACTGGATTTCTGCTCATTTATTGGTTGATCAGATTTACTTTTTACCAAACTGCAGCTGGAAATGAACCAGAGTAAAAGTACATGTGCCGAGTTACTGCAAGGTGCAAACTGTTTTATGTACAAATGACCGAGGGTCCATTTAAACACACCCACGTTCCTTTAGGTGCCCAGGACGTCTGCACAGCCCGGTGTGTGTGTGTGTGTGTGTGTGTGTGTATGTGTGCGAGGCACATGTGGAACAGGTTTCCAACGGCATCAGGTTCAGCATGTTCAAACACTTTGCTCAGAGAAAACGTCCTGCTGTGGTCGTGTAGAACCTCAGCTTCATCATTCAAAGTAAATACTCGTGGGACTTTGTGGACTTGAACTCCCAGTGAGATTCTCCTGACAGGAAGCAGATTCCATCAGAAACAACAACATGCTGCCCTCTGCTGGAGACCTCTGCAGACACAGCACGTCCACAGGCGTTTGTCAAGATTAACACGAGTTCCGTCTTTTTACATTGTAAAAATGCTCTGTGTGTCCGTCTTTGACGTGTCCCTATAGCACCCGTTTGACATCTTTCTCGTGGCTCTTTCGGTTTCTTCTGTTCCTTATTTGCAGGCCCGTCCTTCTGGGATCCTGTAGGTTTTGGACTGTGAAGCACAAATGGAAAAAATGAAAGATTTATTCAACCTGTCTGATAAAATTATTATGTGCAATCTGTTGTTTACCTGGAAATCTGCTCAACGCTTGTCTTCAGTTAAAAAAGCTATGATTTCCGCTTGATTATCAGCCTGTGATTAACTTCTTCTTTCTTTTTGATGCGATAACTACCTGACAGGCTCTGCAGAGTCCGGTGGAGCGTGAAGAACAAACTAAAGATAGATGATTCTCTACATTACGTTGCTCACTGAACCCTTAAAGTTGTTGCGCTTATTTCTGTTCAGAGCTAAACGTTCTGTTTACGCAGCTGATCATCTTCAACAGTGAGCACAATTCTCCAGCTTCATAAATGTATTTGTGTTGTGTAGTTATCGTTGTGTTCCCATTATGACCAGTGACGTCTGACAGAGAATCATTTGGGCTGCAGTTAAATATATGCCTTAATATTAAGTTAAATATATGCCTCATGTATTTACATGTGTTTTGTGGTGACAAGCTGCAACTTAGATTGTAGCTATTATTGCCCTGGATACATATTTGTTGTTTCCTGATAACAATAAGCAAACAGGTTAACAACATGAGAATAAGAAAATACCTACAGTGTAAACAACAGTATGTTGTAGTATTTATTACTAAATCTCGCAGGATCTAAAACCTTGTTTTTGTGTCTTTATACCTTTTTGGTGCAGGAGTCGTGTGAGGTGTTATCAACCGAAGCCAGTCAACTCAACCCTGCCTCTTAATTGTCAAACTCCATAAATACAGATGGATCTGATAATAATAAGAATAATATTACATTTTTGCTGTCACATGATTTCTACATAGTCAAACTTTATTATTTTATTGGCAGATGGAACAATATACATGACCTCAGTACCGGGAACAATTTCTTAAAGATGCACATAAGCAAAGGAGACTGGAGTAACTCCTGTCGCGTAAGTGACGAAGAGAAGACTTCCTCTCTCTGAAGCCCGAGGAACAAAGGTCAGCCTGGACGGGACGGAACGACTTTGAGTCTCCGACTAACAGCGGTGCCTCTGTGCTGAGTTGACGTCGACGGCGTTGATCAGCGGAGTCTGACAGCAGCAGAAGCATTTCCATAGTTTTCATAGATCGCTGAAGCTTCATCTTCACCTGTAGGCACCTGGGAAAAACAGCAGGCTTCAGATTCGGAGTTAAAACTCCTGCAAGACATGAACCTCCTGAGACGGAGACTTAAGTCCCCGTGTGTTCAGTCACGAACACTCGAGGACACGGCGTCTCCGTGTTTGTCCGTGTGAGCCTTTCTTACTTCGTGCTGGTCAACACGTGGGCAGCAGCTGGATTCATTCATGTCAATGTGCACTGTGTCGTAGGCTGCAAGGTTAAACTCACCATGTTTCCTTCTCTTCTGTTCCCTGAAAAGACAAAAAAGACTTCAGCTTCCATGTGAAAAACGCTGCTTCATCAAATGTTTGTGTGAATGTCTTCACCCTTGGCTTTCCTCCGCGTGACGAGAGCGACGACACTTCCTGTTAACATGCAAACCACGGGTATGACGATCAACCACAGCCAACCTGCAGAGAGGATTCAAAAATGCTCAACACAGTCACTGATGCTAGCGATGACGTTTGAGACGGGCTGAATAAGATCAAGGCTTCACCCAGGTTTGTGTTCGTCTCCTCGCTCCTTGGTGTTGTCCTCGTCCCATTTTCACCTGAACAACAGATTTCATCAGAGATGCTAAAACCCACAGACACAACGAGGCAACTTAAGGCAAAACTTTGCACCATTTTTAACTCCCACTCAAACCACCTGCGACTCGTCTCCGTCTTTATGAATATGGTAATTTGAAACGTTTTCTAAATGACATTTTGGGAATTGTCCCAGTTAAATACGTTTTAATCCTACCTCACTCACTACGTTTAAAACACCGCTGAACACAGAACACTTCCGTTTCTTCCTTTAAGAAAAAAAACCTTCCTGCTTTTTCTTTTTTCTCTACTTGCATCTCATGAGACCGTAACACTTCTTTGATAGCACTTTACTTTGATGTTTTTCTCCTTAACTTAGATTTTATTGTTTGTTTGTTCCTCATTTGTCAGTCGCTTTGGATAAAAGCGTCTGACAAATGACTAAATGTCAAATGTAAATGTAAATAGCTAAAATAATATCTGGTGCTTAGACATTACTTTGAATCAAACCGCTCAAATGGTCGACATCACAAATTCCAATAAACAGGAAGCTCCGCAGCTTCCTGCGGGAGCAGAAGTAATTAAAATCCTTTGGTTGGTTAAAAACCTTTGGGAGTGAATATTTCCCAGAGCTGCTGTGTGAGTCTGACTTCACAGCTCACAATGAAATCATCCAAAGTCCAACCTCGGAGACACTGCAGTGTCGATTGGAGCTTCAGCTTTTAAAAGAGGAAACTGAACGGGTGTTTCTTCCTGTTTGCAGGGCCTTTTTTCCCCCTTTGATGCAATTTTCTTCATTGCTGTTGATTTAGCTGTTTTTTTGTTTTTACCTGAAGAATAAAGGTTAAAAAATGTCATGTTCATATGCAAAGTACAGATAAACTGACGTGGTGCATCAACACATTCAACATTAAATTGCGGTTAAGGCCTGAACGACGTGCCGACCACTAAACCAACACGAGCAGTTTCGATTCTCGACCTGTCGCTCTGCAGTGTCGGCTGTTTCACAAAGGAGCGATGCCAAGATAATAATCTTTCAAACATGTCCCGCCCCAAAATAAAAACTGCTGACACCATCACAGCCGCACCTGCGTTCGTCTGTCTGAACAGCTGAACTGCTCCAGTGGAAACGTGCATCACCTCACACGTCAGTAGCTCCTGATGGAGACGAGACGTTGGAAACGTGACAGAGGCTGAACATGGACGCCGTGACGTCTTCACGCCTGAGACGTTTTTCTCTTTACCCTCAAACAGCCACTTCAGGGTGTGTGTGCACCATCCGTACGAGGACACAGAGCAGGTTAACGTCACCTCGTCAGGCCTCTGCCGCTCAGCCACTGCTCACGATGGATCAGATAAACGAGGGTCAAATTACTGTAACTTCATCGCTGTGTTTTTCTCCGATAGACGTGGATGTAAATACTCACTTGTGACGACGGACAGGCGAAGCCAAGAGGTCAGGCTTTGTTGCTTTCCTGTTTTGTCGAACTGTCGGCAGCCGTAATGGCCAACGTCTCCAACTGTGACGTTGGTAATGAGCAGAGAGCAGTTTGCTGCGACACTCAGTCTGTCCGATTTAGCTTCGGCAGCTCTGTCGACCTTCCCGTGGTCCAGCAGCCTTACTAAGCTACTGTTCCTCCAACGGTGGAAGATCCAGGTGGTTCCACCACATTCCACCTGGTCAGTCATTAGGTTTTCACAAGGCAAAATGGCGTCATCTCCCCCTCGGACGGTGAAGGATGAATATTGGCCATTTGCTGCTGGAGACAAAAGACGATGTTTTTCCACTTTCATAAAGAAACGTTCTTCTGACGGAGGCTTTTTTGTATGAAATAATCATCGCACCGACGTTTACAATTTCCCATGTATGCACAATATGTGGCTCTGTCGTCCATTTCTGACATTTTTACATCTGCATTTAGCATTTCAAAGAAGCTTTAACCCAAGTTACAAAGCAGCAAACAATCTGAATCTGAGAGGAAACGTGTAAGAAGTTATCTGACGGATCGTGTGTTCTTTTTTCTTCAGCCCGACTTTTCCGTGTGTGTCATTCTCAGAGAGGTGAAGTTCAGCTTGTACTTTACTTATCCAATAACAGTAGAAGCTTCACGTTCATTTTTCAGTCGGCTTCACTACAGTGTCTGTGTCGAATCTTTACCTGGGAACTGAAGCATCAGGATCAGAAATAATGACGTGGGTCTAAGCATCGTGCTGCTCCGTCTCTGCGCTGCTCTTCTCTAAACTCACAGTGTTCAGGAAGTGATATCTCCGTTAAGGGGAACACACAGTTTATTTCCTGAGAATAATGTTTAAGTCCTCAGAACAACTTCGCTCGGTGCTCCAACACCTTTTTAAGTTGGTAGTTTGTCAGCAACATTTCACACAGATTCCGTTTTCTGATTGACAGTGAAATCAGCAGCAGAAAACGTCAGTAACAGAAGAAGATACCAGTGTGAAGAATGTTAGATCGGATAAACTTTCATAATAATGCAGTTTTGTCTTTTCTAAATTTAAAAACAGGATCCATAATGTTTGGCAGCTCACATCAACAGACACACGAAGAGCTAAAGAGCAGAATTAGACTCTTGATTGTCAACGCGGTGAAACTGTCGTAGCTGATAAGATCAGATGAGATGATCTTTTACTGCTCTGAGATCTGTATCTTCCTCAGTGGTATTTCTGAAAACTGAGGGAGGCCCTGAGACCAGAGACCAAAGTCTTCAACCTGCTGCACTAACTGACGTTTAATGATGTCTCAGCACTTCATCCGCCTCAGCGGCTGCGTTCATCAGACGGTTCGTGGAGGGACTTTACAGTGATAAACGTCAGTGATGTCACAGCCTGTACACACACACACACACACACACACACATTTGTACAGTATTGACTTGTGAGGACACTCATTGACGTAATGCAATCCCTAGCCCCGTACCCTAACCCTAACCTAAACCTAACCCTAAAACCCAGTCTTGACCCTCAAAAATCCCTTTTTTAGGTAAAAAAATCACTTCACAAAAATGTCCTCACTTTACAAAAATGTCCTCACTCTGGTGGTTAAAAAAATTCTTTGGTACTCACTGCGAATGCCGCACAGTCTCACACACACACACACACACACACACACACACACACACACACACAGAAATAGCCATGACCTGAATCATGTGACGTTTGCAGTATAAAAATGGCGACATCTGCTGCTGAATCCCCGGTGTTGCGTGTAACTGATGAAACAGTTCATCACAATCCATCCACCAATGTTATTAGGATCAATAGCGTTTGTGTTATGAAATCAGATGGTAAAATATCAAACATTATGACCATCTGAACAATCTAATGTAATCCAATACAGCCGCTCTGCCATGACTTCCACTTTTAACTGTGTGGATGAAAATGTCGGAAAGGTGATAATTCTACTCTCTGTTTGTGGTTGTACATATTAATAGTTTCAAATGTGCTTCTTTCATCTTTGCAAGTTTAAAATGTGTAAGTACGTTCATTTATATGTGGTGTCTTTTGATGAGGCTTTTATTTTCGTTAAGGGAAGTAGAGGCGGAAGGACGGAGAGAGACAGAATGGGAAAGAGTAGAGATGGGAAATACGAATCTTTTGACTGACTCGGACCTTTGACTCTCGAACAGTAAATTGAACGAGTCATTTTGAGTCACTTCGTTCCTCTTACACCACGTGACGCTGTGTCCCTCTTGTGGTCGTTGTAAAAAGGTTCTCGCCATGCTCAAACACTATATACTGAAGACGACGTGGTTTGATTCAGCTGATAAATTATAATACACAAACTGCCACAAACAATTCAAACCACGTGAAAACCGGGCAAAGCAAATACACACCACAATAAAGTGACGTGTGTCCTGCGTCCTCGCTGCCATCGTCCTTTAACAAGAGCGACAGTGACTTGGTGGCTGTCACGTGACAAATGAACGAGGACTCGAGGACTCGAGGACGGACGCACAGCTCAGTGACTCTGAACGAATCATTTCTGAGAGAGAAGGTGCTGCAGGAAAAGGGGACGGACGGCGACAAACAAGGGAAACCGCTAGCTAGTCCAGCTAGCCCGGCTACACACGACGTTCGTACCTGTTGCAGATTGGGGAATCAACTTTGGACAGTTGCTTTGCTCCGCAGTAGGACGAGCGTCGGAGGACGCGCTCACTCGGGCAGGGACGTCCCCAACTTTGAGTCTGAGTGTTGCTCTGCTAAGGCTGAAGCGAACACCGACTTTTTGGTCCCAACCTCCCCGAGCCTGCAAAGTTTTTGGGTTTTATCATTTATTTGGGTTTGATGAAAGGGACTGTGACTTTGTGTTTCGTTTCTCAGTTTTTCCAGTAGGTGACATATTTTTATTGGGAACTGGAGTAATCCTAGTCATTTAAGTTATTATACATGTATCTTTGTTTATTTTGCTTTTCAATTAAACAGGGATTTAAGTTTATCTGTAACTCTGATGGTTTTATTGCTTTTGTTTATGACTTGTTAAGCTAGTCTGTGTTCACCGCTAGTTATAACTTATCTGAGGCCCGAGACTAAGACAAAAATTAAACGTAGTTAAGAGCGAAGTAACCGAACTCAGGGCCCCTCACATACTGCAAGGTGAGTAGACGGGCTACACTGAGGTCAAAGTAGGTAGTGGAGTCGTACTAGAGGGTATTACATATAGAGGTGGTTCTAATGTTTTGGCGGTGTGTGAAAAGACTGACACCTCCACGTCTGGAGCGAGTGTGACGCAGTGAAACGGTTTTCCAACATTAACTTGTGGAATACAGACAAAGTAGTTCTGGTAAACGCGTCACATGCTTGTGTGGCCAAAAATCGAGGACAACACAAAGACTGGAGCGAAACACGTTTAATTGGCTTGGAAGTGATGACGTAAGCAAAGGAACAGGGGACTTTACAGTGGGTCAACCTGGTCCAGACAACTCGTGAGCGCAGAACACACGCTGGTAAAATGCTGATGATTGTTTCGGAGGATCATGTGAAAAAAACAGCAGTGACAGGTCACGTTACGCCGGCATCCCCTCACCTGCACTTGAATCCCACCTTGCCCTAACGACCCAGGGAGCTGGGTCCCGAATTATATGAATGGCTCTAAACTTTGTGCAGCCCCTTGTTGACGAAGTCTTCTCAAAATTGATGATGTGCTTCAGAGCGCTCAGGATCAGGAGTCATGGAGTCCACATCATCGCTGAGGTCGATTTCATCGTGGTAGTTCTTCACAGGAAGATGCAGTTCATGGGAATCCCCACGTTTGCACTGAACTGCTCCATCTGCATCAGAGCATCACAATCGGTCAAACACGTCACGGACGAAGACATTGTCTTCAGGCAAAACCGTATCTTAACTGTGGTGCAACGTCCCACGAAAAACAGACCTTTTGTTTCAGGCATTTGCTCCTGTAGACATTCTTCAGATCTGTGTTGATCTCAGGACACGCTAAATCCACTTTGGTGAGAAGAGCCACTTGAGGAATTCCTGCCAGGACAAGGGACAGAAAACTGCCACCGTGAGCTCATTAAAGTAAAGTCATTGTGTTTTACGCGAGACCTGGTCACTGTCAGTTCACAAGCAGCTGATCAGTGAACAGTTTCTCCTGTGCTGCTGAATTCTACCGTACGTGTGTGTTAACAGAGCAGCGACAGAAAAGACGAAGATCCTTTTCCCAGTGAACTGCTTTAATTGAACAAATCCCCAGCGAAAGCCAAAGTCACCTTCACTTTTCGTCTGACCGGCTCAAAACACGAGGAGACACTGCTCCGTGGACTGATCTCTCCTTTTAATACTTCCGTCCCACTAAAGCAAACGGACACACAAACCTGTTTCCTGAATGGAACAAAATGGAGTCACGGCAACAACCGCAAACGAATGCAGAAGAACGCTTGGTGAAGAAAACCTAATCAAGCTGAGGATGTGTCTTTTGTGTTTCCAAACACACTGGTTTGAATAGTATTCTACCCAACAGAACAGAGCCTGACGTGGACCCCCCACCACCTGCACAAAATACGGCAGGTGGGTCAACTCGTCTACAGGGAAAATATACAAGGTTTTAACATTTACAAAACAACGTGATTTCTGCTCTCACCCAGTCGGCTGGCTTCCTCTCTGATGCTTTGAATCTTCTCAACAATTGCTTTACTCATCGAAGGTAAAGTGTCAGCAGCAACCACACACACCAGAACATGAACTTTGTCGTTGGCAGTTGGATCTCGGTTGTAGAACTGACCATCAATTGACAACCTGGATTCAGGATTCAACTGGAAAACAAGGCAAACATGTTCAGTATGAACAGTGGCACTTTGAAGAATTCATAAAGTCGCAGTTGTTTCATGGGATTTACGTTGTAACCATCCTTCATGTGTCCCGCTAAAGCCAGTTCCACGTCGCCCACGGGGACGCCATTTTCTGCACTCAGACCCATAATGTCATTGAAGACAAAAGGGTAAAAGGTATCTGGACTTCCTTTTTCTATCTTGTAGGTTTTGAACTGTGAATGAGGAAAGAAGAAGTATTACATTGATCTCCATTAATCCAGAGAAACAAACACTTTGGTTTTTTCCATTAACTGGAAGAACATTTCTGCAGATGTGTGAACACGTTCATGTGTTTTAACAGAATATCCTGATAATCTTTAGACCTTTTTGGTGAAACAACCATGTGATGTGTTGTCTGCCAGAGCTTCTATGGCCATCCTGCCTCTTAAGACACTCTGGACAGTGTTGACGAAACTGGACTTTCCGGCTCCAACCGCCCCATGAACAAGAATCCTGAGCTGCGCGCCTTCAATAAAAGGTTTGTAGATGTTCACATGTTGTAGAGCTCCCTGTTTGTCTCTGTTCAGAGCGTAAAAGATCACATCACATTTACAACACTCGACTTAACCGAGATGATGGAAAAGAAAGATGTGCAAAATTAACACATTTAGTTTTCAGAACAACGCCAACACACTCACCCCCAGTTTATTTGCCTCCACGGTTCATCAAGAACTGACAGGAGCAAAACAAATATTGAATAAATAATAATGACACATTTGTTAAAAATGTGACTTTGCAATTAACGATAACAGAAATTAAGCTTACATGGAGATGGAGGAGGAGGAGGAGGGTGAAAAATACCTGTGAGGTAAAGCATTAAATCAAAGCGCAATTTTATACATATTCATTTCTGCCTTAAAACTCAACAATGAAACGACTAAGTTTTTAGGTTTACAAAAAAAAGCGAATCGATCTCGTATGTCAAAGTGACATTGTACAGTTTGTCACACTCAGCCTGATTTTG
The DNA here is from genome assembly GCA_033026295.1 of Channa striata. NCBI lineage: Eukaryota > Metazoa > Chordata > Actinopteri > Anabantiformes > Channidae > Channa > Channa striata. Next base: position 781,848 of record CM065170.1, read on the forward strand.
CCTGTTGTGCCTTTCTAGTTCCTGCATAACTCGCCTGGTTTTAGTTCTTTATCTGAGATCCTGTTTTTGTCTGAATTCCCTGCTTACGTTTGAAAAGTGGCATCTTCCTTTTCCTCGGACGTTTGTAGAGCAACTAGTTGTTCTTGACCGTTGCGTGGTGTGTTGCAGGTTGAAATGATCCTCCTGACGCCCTTTTTACTTTCGTTTTCATGACGCAAACATTACATCCTTTCCAGACTTCTCATGTTGATGTGCTGTGTGCAGCATGATCACTGTTTCTCTCTCTGTGGGTAGAAAATCCATCATTCAGAAGTGTAGAAATTTTCTATAGTTTAAGATCAACCTGCCTTTAGCCTAATATACAGTATTTACTCTATTTTTTGTATTGAGTCTATAATTTCAACGTGGAGTCTAATATCTTCCTTTGTATTTTCTTGGGAGGAAGTCCCTGTGCTTACGCTTTGTGTTCTTCATCTGCATGATTCTGCAGGTTCTGACCTGTTTGTTCTGCAATGAGCAGGTGTATCATAAAGGTTTAATATTTCCTAACAGACAAACAATTATGGCAGTCAAGTCGTCACTTCCTTGCTGTTCCTAAAAATCAGATTTTAGCCCATTTCATTTCCAATTCTAGTCCAAATTGCAAGAGATATTAATGTCTGGAATGGTCATCGTTTCCCCACTGAATAAAGTGCAATATGTAAATAATAACTGTCAAAACCAAATTTCATCATCTAGATTTTATTACAATTAAGTTACACATTGTGTTGAATTGAAGCTGAACTGTTCAAAAGTAGCTGAACGTTTTATTACAAAAAGTAGAAAGCTGATATTTTAAAAAAAGCTGAATCATTTCAGTGTGACGTGAAATATTTGCAAGATCCTGGAATTTGTAGGAATGTAATAGCTGTGTGCAACGATTAAGTCAAGCACCTGAAGAATGGTAAAGTACTATTAATATTACAATCAATCAACGAAGTTTGAATGTGCAGCAGTTCTCACAGCTGCACATTCAGGATCATGTTAAAGGGCCACAGAGGAACTGCTTTAGATTGTTACTTGCTCAATAAAACCTTGTTTCTGTTCCCTAAAAACTGCACCGTAGATTCAAAGAGTAAAAGTAAAACCTGTTTATGACAAATCCAAAAGTGTCGCCTAGTTGGTTAAAGTTACCGGTAACTACTGTTATTCTCAGAAAACAGTCTGCCTTGGCAGGCAGATATGAACTCGGCTTGTGTTGGGGAAATGAAGAAGGAACTGATGCTTTTGGATTTCTACTGAGGACAATGAATTCTTTACAAAAGCATTAAAAATAATAATCAAGTTCTGAATATTTATCTTGTATGTTGGGCTGCTGTTAGTTGTTACAGAAGTATTACATTTATTACATTTCAAACTGAAATGGAGTTTCAGTCATTGTTAAGCTGGATTTTCATTGTTGTGCTGTTAAATATCGATCAGTGATGTCATATAAAAATTCCCCGCTGGCCCCGTCCTTCTTTGGGGCGTCTCTTGGTCCGTCCTTCAGCTCAGGTCTCTAGCACCGCACCCTCCTGAAGTGTGCGCTAAAACAAAGGTAGGCGAGCGTTTTTCTTCGGGTAAAAGTGGAGAACGAATCTCACAAGCTGAAACGTTTCACGTTTAAACACACCGGGCTTTCTTCCACCTGGGTTCTTTTCTCTGCAACGACAAAAACATTGTCATGTCACGTGATTTATCAAAATCTTTTGATATGTTTCCAAATGTGTGATGTGCGACTGATTTTTTTTACCTTTGGTTTTCGTCCACACGACGACTGTAACAACAGATATTACGAGAGCTGCTAAACCCACAGACACGACGATGCATCTCAAGCCATGTGGAGAATCTGGAAACATTAAAAACATTTTACATTCTGACAACCTATTAGTTTCCTATTATTTCCAAATGTATGTAGTTATGAAATATTTTTTCAGGCTTGGAGCTCTGACATTTAATAAATGGTGTTAAACAGCCATAAACACAGAAGAATTCCTTGAAAAGCAGCAGGTGGTGCTAATGTTCTGTGACCTTCTAAACATCAACACAGACACATCGAGTTTCCTGTTGGGTTTTTTTTCTTCAGAACGACTTTTCTGCGGGTAGAGAAATGACTTTACCTTGTTTTGTTGGCTTTTCCTGGTTTGTGGAGAACTTATTGTTAACCTCTGATGTCTTTTCATTCATTTGTGCTATTGTTTCTTCTTCTACAAGGTACAGATAAAGTGACGTGGTGCATCAACACATTCAACATTAAATTGCAGTTAAGGCCTGAACGACGTGCCGACCACTAAACCAACACGAGCAGTTTCAATTCTGTCGCTCTGCAGTGTCAGCTGTTTCACAAAGGAGCGATGCCAAGATAATAATCTTTGAAACATGTCCCGCCCCAAAATAAAAACTGCTGACACTATCACAGCCGCACCTGCGTTCGTCTGTCTGAACAGCTGAACTGCTCCCGTGGAAACGTGCATCACCTCACACGTCAGTAGGTCCTGATGGAGACGAGACGTTGGAAACGTGACAGAGGCTGAACATGGACGCCGTGACGTCTTCACGCCTGAGACGTTTTTCTCTTTACCCTCAAACAGCCACTTCAGGGTGTGTGTGCACCATCCGTACGAGGACACAGAGCAGGTTAACGTCACCTCGTCAGGCCTCTGCCGCTCAGCCACTGCTCACGATGGATCAGACAAACGAGCTTCAAATTACTGTAACTTCATCGCTGTGTTTTTCTCCGATAGACGTGGATGTAAATACTCACTTGTGACGACGGACAGGCGAAGCCAAGAGGTCAGGCCTTGTTGCTTTCCTGTTTTGTCGAACTGTCGGCAGCCGTAATGGCCAACGTCTCCAACTGTGACGTTGGTAATGAGCAGAGAGCAGTTTGCTGCGACACTCAGTCTGTCCGATTTAGCTTCGGCAGCTCTGTCGACCTTCCCGTGGTCCAGCAGCCTTACTAAGCTACTGTTCCTCCAACGGTGGAAGATCCAGGTGGTTCCACCACATTCCACCTGATCAGTCATTAGGTTTTCACAAGGCAAAATGGCGTCATCTCCCCCTCGGACGGTGAAGGATGAATATTGGCCATTTGCTGCTGGAGACAAAAAGACGATGTTTTTCCACTTTCATAAAGAAACGTTCTTCTGACGGAGGCTTTTTTTGTATGAAATAATCATCGCACCGACGTTTACAGTTTCCCATGTATGCACAATATGTGGCTCTGTCATCCATTTCTCACATTTCTACATCTGCATTTAGCATTTCAAAGAAGCTTTAACCCAAGTTACAAAGCAGCAAACAATCTGAATCTGAGAAGAAACGTGTAAGAAGTTATCTGACGGATCGTGTGTTCTTTTTTCTTCAGCCCGACTTTTCCGTGTGTCATTCTCAGAGAGGTGAAGTTCAGCTTGTACTTTACTTATCCAATAACAGTAGAAGCTTCACGTTCACTTTTCAGTCGGCTTCACTACAGTGTCTGTGTCGAATCTTTACCTGGGAACTGAAGCATCAGGATCAGAAATAATGACGTGGGTCTAAGCATCGTGCTGCTCCGTCTCTGCGCTGCTCTTCTCTAAACTCACAGTGTTCAGGAAGTGATATCTCCGTTAAGGGGAACACACTGTTTATTTCCTGAGAATAATGTTTAAGTCCTCAGAACGACTTCGCTCGGTGCTCGACAACTTTTTAAGTTGGTAGTTTGTCAGCAACATTTCACACAGATTCCGTTTTCTGATTGACAGTGAAATCAGCAGCAGAAAACGTCAGTAACAGAAGAAGATACCAGTGTGAAGAACGTTAGAGCGGATAAACTTTCATAATAATGCAGTTTTGTCTTTTCTAAATTTAAAAACAGGATCCATAATGTTTGGCAGCTCACATCAACAGACACACGAAGAGCTAAAGAGCAGAATTAGACTCTTGATTGTCAACGCGGTGAAACTGTCGTAGCTGATAAGATCAGATGAGACGATCTTTTACTGCTCTGAGATCTGTATCTTCCTCAGTGGTATTTCTGAAAACTGAGGGAGGCCCTGAGACCAGAGACCAAAGTCTTCAACCTGCTGCACTAACTGACGTTTAATGACGTCTCAGCACTTCATCCGCCTCAGCGGCTGCGTTCATCAGACGGTTCGTGGAGGGACTTTACAGTGATAAACGTCAGTGATGTCACAGCCTGTACACACACACACACACACACACATGTTTGTACAGTATTGACTTGTGAGGACACTCATTGACGTAATGCAATCCCTAGCCCCGTACCCTAACCCTAACCTAAACCTAACCCTAAAACCCAGTCTTGACCCTCAAAAATCCCTTTTTTAGGTAAAAAAATCACTTCACAAAAATGTCCTCACTTTACAAAAATGTCCTCACTCTGGTGGTTAAAAAAATTCTTTGGTACTCACTGCGAATGCCGCACAGTCTCACACACACACACACACACACACACACACACACACACAGAAATAGCCATGACCTGAATCATGTGACGTTTGCAGTATAAAAATGGCGACATCTGCTGCTGAATCCCCGGTGTTGCGTGTAACTGATGAAACAGTTCATCACAATCCATCCACCAATGTTATTAGGATCAATAGCGTTTGTGTTATGAAATCAGATGGTAAAATATCAAACATTATGACCATCTGAACAATCTAATGCAATCCAATAAGGCTGCTCTGCCATGACTTCCACTTTTAACTGTGTGGATGAAAATGTCGGAAAGGTGATAATTCTACTCTCTGTTTGTGGTTGTACATATTAATAGTTTCAAATGTGCTTCTTTCATCTTTGCAAGTTTAAAATGTGTAAGTACGTTCATTTATATGTGGTGTCTTTTGATGAGGCTTTTATTTTCGTTAAGGGAAGTAGAGGCGGAAGGACGGAGAGAGACAGAATGGGAAAGAGTAGAGATGGGAAATACGAATCTTTTGACTGACTCGGACCTTTGACTCTCGAACAGTAAATTGAACGAGTCATTTTGAGTCACTTCGTTCCTCTTACACCACGTGACGCTGTGTCCCTCTTGTGGTCGTTGTAAAAAGGTACTCGCCGTTCTCAAACACTATATACTGAAGACGACATGGTTTGATTCAGCTGATAAATTATAATACACAAACTGCCACAAACAATTCAAACCACGTGAAAACCGGGCAAAGCAAATACACACCACAATAAAGCGACGTGTGTCCTGCGTCCTCGCTGCCATCGTCCTTTAACAAGAGCGACAGTGACTTGGTGGCTGTCACGTGACAAATGAACGAGGACTCGAGGACTCGAGGACTCGAGGACGGACGCACAGCTCAGTGACTCTGAACGAATCATTTCTGAGAGAGAAGGTGCTGCAGGAAAAGGGGACGGACGGCGACGAACAAGGGAAACCGCTAGCTAGTCCAGCTAGCCCGGCTACACACGACGTTCATACCTGTTGCAGATTGGGGAATCAACTTTGGACAGTTGCTTTGCTCCGCAGTAGGACGAGCGTCGGAGGACGCGCTCACTCGGGCAGGGACGTCCCCAACTTTGAGTCTGAGTGTTGCTCTGCTAAGGCTGAAGCGAACACCGACTTTTTGGTCCCAACCTCCCCGAGCCTGCAAAGTTTTTGGGTTTTATCATTTATTTGGGTTTGATGAAAGGGACTGTGACTTTGTGTTTCGTTTCTCAGTTTTTCCAGTAGGTGACATATTTTTATTGGGAACTGGAGTAATCCTAGTCATTTAAGTTATTATACATGTATCTTTGTTTATTTTGCTTTTCAATTAAACAGGGATTTAAGTTTATCTGTAACTCTGATGGTTTTATTGCTTTTGTTTATGACTTGTTAAGCTAGTCTGTGTTCACCGCTAGTTATAACTTATCTGAGGCCCGAGCCTAAGACAAAAATTAAACGTAGTTAAGAGCGAGTAACCAACTCAGGGCCCCTCACATACTGCAAGGTGAGTAGACGGGCTACACTGAGGTCAAAGTAGGTAGTGGAGTCGTACTAGAGGGTATTACATATAGAGGTGGTTCTAATGTTTTGGCGGTGTGTGCAAAGAGTGACACCTCCACGTCTGGAGCGAGTGTGACGCAGTGAAACGGTTTTCCAACATTAACTTGTGGAATACAGACAAAGTAGTTCTGGTAAACGCGTCACATGCTTGTGTGGCCAAAAATCGAGGACAACACAAAGACTGGAGCGAAACACGTTTAATTGGCTTGGAAGTGATGACGTAAGCAAAGGAACAGGGGACTTTACAGTGGGTCAACCTGGTCCAGACAACTCGTGAGCACAGAACACACGCTGGTAAAATGCTGATGATTGTTTCGGAGGATCATGTGAAAAAAACAGCAGTGACAGGTCACGTTACCGCCGGCATCCCCTCACCTGCACTTGAATCCCACCTTGCCCTAACGACCCAGGGGAGCTGGGTCCCGAATTATATGAATGGCTCTAAACTTTGTGCAGCCCCTTGTTGACGAAGTCTTCTCCAAAATTGATGATGTGCTTCAGAGCGCTCAGGATCAGGGAGTCCACATCATCGCTGAGGTCGATTTCATCGTGGTAGTTCTTCACAGGGAAGATGCAGTTCATGGGAATCCCCACGTTTGCACTGAACTGCTCCATCTGCATCAGAGCATCACAATCGGTCAAACACGTCACGGACGAAGACATTGTCTTCCGGCAAAACCGTATCTTAACTGTGGTGCAACGTCCCACGAAAAACAGACCTTTTGTTTCAGGTATTTGCTCCTGGCGACATTCTTCAGATCTGTGTTGATCTCAGGACACGTTAAATCCACTTTGGTGAGAAGAGCCACTTGAGGAATTCCTGCCAGGACAAGGGACAGAAAACTGCCACCGTGAGCTCATTAAAGTAAAGTCATTGTGTTTTACGCGAGACCTGGTCACTGTCAGTTCACGAGCAGCTGATCAGTGAACAGTTTCTCCTGTGCTGCTGAATTCTACCGTACGTGTGTGTTAACAGAGCAGCGACAGAAAAGACGAAGATCCTTTTCCCAGTGAACTGCTTTAATTGAACAAATCCCCAGCGAAAGCCAAAGTCACCTTCACTTTTCGTCTGACCGGCTCAAAACACGAGGAGACACTGCTCCGTGGACTGATCTCTCCTTTTAATACTTCCGTCCCACAAAGGAAACGGACACACAAACCTGTTTCCTGAATGGAACAAAATGGAGTCACGGCAACAACCGCAAACGAATGCAGAAGAACGCTTGGTGAAGAAAACCTAATCAAGCTGAGGATGTGTCTTTTGTGTTTCCAAACACACTGGTTTGAATAGTATTCTACCCAACAGAACAGAGCCTGACGTGGACCCCCCACCACCTGCACAAAATACGGCAGGTGGGTCAACTCGTCTACAGGGAAAATATACAAGGTTTTAACATTTCAAACCACGTGATTTCTGCTCTCACCCAGTCGCCTGGCTTCCTCTCTGATGCTTTGAATCTTCTCAACAATTGCTTTACTCATCGAAGGTAAAGTGTCAGCAGCAACCACACACACCAGAACATGAACTTTGTCGTTGGCAGTTGGATCTCGGTTGTAGAACTGACCATCATCTGGCAACCTGGATTCAGGATTCAACTGGAAAACAAGGTAAACATGTTCAGTATGAACAGTGGCACTTTGAAGAATTCATAAAGTCACAGTTGTTTCATGGGATTTACGTTGTAACCATCCTTCATGTGTCCCACTAAAGCCAGTTCCACGTCGCCCACGGGGACGCCATTTTCTGCACTCAGACCCATGATGTCATTGAAGACAAAAGGGTAAAAGGTATCTGGACTTCCTTTTTCTATCTTGTAGGTTGTGAACTGTGAATGAGGAAAGAAGAAGAATTACATTGATGTCCATTAATCCAGAGAAACAAACACTTTGGTTTTTTCCATTAACTGGAAGAACATTTCTGCAGATGTGTGAACACGTTCATGTGTTTTAACAGAATATCCTGATAATCTTTAGACCTTTTTGGTGAAACAACCATGTGATGTGCTGTCTGCCAGAGCTTCTATGGCCATCCTGCCTCTTAAGACACTCTGGACAGTGTTGACGAAACTGGACTTTCCGGCTCCAACCGCCCCATGAACAAGAATCCTGAGCTGCGCGCCTTCAGTAAAAGGTTTGTAGATGTTCACATGTTGTAGAGCTCCCTGTTTGTTTCTGTTCAGAGCGTAAAAGATCACATCACATTTACAACACTCGACTTAACCGAGATGATGGAAAAGAAAGATGTGCAAAATTAACACATTTAGTTTTCAGAACAACGCCAACACACTCACCCCCAGTTTATTTGCCTCCACGGTTCATCAAGAACTGACAGGAGCAAAACAAATATTGAATAAATAATAATGACACATTTGTTAAAAATGTGACTTTGCAATTAACGATAACAGAAATTAAGCTTACGTGGAGATGGAGGAGGAGGAGGAGGGTGAAAAATACCTGTGAGGTAAAGCATTAAATCAAAGCGCAATTTTATACATATTCATTTCTGCCTTAAAACTCAACAATTAAACTTTTTAGGTTTACAAAAAAAAAGCGAATCGATCTCGTATGTCAAAGTGACATTGTACAGTTTGTCACACTCAGCCTGATTTTGCCTGTTGTGCCTTTCTAGTTCCTGCATAACTCGCCTGGTTTTAGTTCTTTATCTGAGATCCTGTTTTTGTCTGAATTCCCTGCTTACGTTTGAAAAGTGGCATCTTCCTTTTCCTCGGACGTTTGTAGAGCAACTAGTTGTTCTTGACCGTTGCGTGGTGTGTTGCAGGTTGAAATGATCCTCCTGACGCCCTTTTTACTTTCGTTTTCATGACGCAAACATTACATCCTTTCCAGACTTCTCATGTTGATGTGCTGTGTGCAGCATGATCACTGTTTCTCTCTCCGTGGGTAGAAAATCCATCATTCAGAAGTGTAGAAATTTTCTATAGTTTAAGATCAACCTGCCTTTAGCCTAATATACAGTATTTACTCTATTTTTTGTATTGAGTCTATAATTTCAACGTGGAGTCTCATATTTTCCTTTGTATTTTCTTGGGAGGAAGTCCCTGTGCTTACGCTTTGTGTTCTTCATCTGCATGATTCTGCAGGTTCTGACCTGTTTGTTCTGCAATGAGCAGGTGTATCAGAAAGGTTTAATATTTCCTAACAGACAAACAATTATGGCAGTCAAGTCGTCACTTCCTTGCTGTTCCTAAAAATCAGATTTTAGCCCATTTCATTTCCAGTTCTTGTCCACATTGCAAGAGATATTAATGTCTGGAATGGTCATCGTTTCCCCACTGAATAAAGTGGAATATGTAAATAATAACTGTCAAAACCAAATTTCATCATCTAGATTTTATTACAATTAAGTTACACATTGTGTTGAATTGAAGCTGAACTGTTCAAAAGTAGCTGAACGTTTTATTACAAAAAGTAGAAAGCTGATATTTTAAAAAAAGCTGAATCATTTCAGTGTGACGTGAAATATTTGCAAGATCCTGGAATTTGTAGGAATGTAATAGCTGTGTGCAACGATTAAGTCAAGCACCTGAAGAATGGTAAAGTACTATTAATATTACAATCAATCAACGAAGTTTGAATGTGCAGCAGTTCTCACAGCTGCACATTCAGGATCATGTTAAAGGGCCACAGAGGAACTGCTTTAGATTGTTACTTGCTCAATAAAACCTTGTTTCTGTTCCCAAAAACTGCACCGTAGATTCAAAGAGTAAAAGTAAAACCTGTTTATGACAAATCCAAAAGTGTCGCCTAGTTGGTTAAAGTTACCGTAACTACTGTTATTCTCAGAAAACAGTCTGCCTTGGCAGGCAGATATGAACTCGGCTTGTGTTGGGGAAATGAAGAAGGAACTGATGCTTTTGGATTTCTACTGAGGACAATGAATTCTTTACAAAAGCATTAAAAATAATAATCAAGTTCTGAATATTTATCTTGTATGTTGGGCTGCTGTTAGTTGTTACAGAAGTATTACATTTATTACATTTCAAACTGAAATGGAGTTTCAGTCATTGTTAAGCTGGATTTTCATTGTTGTGCTGTTAAATATCGATCAGTGATGTCATATAAAAATTCCCGCTGGCCCGTCCTTCTTTGGGGCGTCTCTTGGTCCGTCCTTCAGCTCAGGTCTCTAGCACCGCACCCTCCTGAAGTGTGCGCTAAAACAAAGGTAGGCGAGCGTTTTTCTTCGGGTAAAAGTGGAGAACGAATCTCACAAGCTGAAACGTTTCACGTTTAAACACACCGGGCTTTCTTCCACCTGGGTTCTGTTCCCTGCAACGACAAAAACATTGTCATGTCACGTGATTTATCAAAATCTTTTGATATGTTTCCAAATGTGTGATGTGCGACTGATTTTTTTTACCTTTGGTTTTCGTCCACACGACGACTGTAACAACAGATATTACGAGAGCTGCTAAACCCACAGACACGACGATGCATCTCAAGCCATGTGGAGAATCTGGAAACATTAAAAACATTTTACATTCTGACAACCTATTACAGTTTCCTATTATTTCCAAATGTACGTAGTTATGAAATATTTTCTCAGTCTTGGAGCTCTGACATTTAATAAATGGTGTTAAACAGCCATAAACACAGAAGAATTTCTTGAAAAGCAGCAGGTGGTGCTAATGTTCTGTGACCATCTAAACATCAACACAGACACATCGAGTTTCCTGTTGGGTTTTTTTCTTCAGAACGACTTTTCTGCGGGTGGAGAAATGACTTTACCTTGTTATGTTGGCTTTTCCTGGTTTGTGGAGAACTTATTGTTAACCTCTGATGTCTTTTCATTCATTTGTGCTATTGTTTCGTCCTTGTCTGAACAAACCAAAAAAAGAGGAAAATATGGCAGTTAAGCCAAATACCGTAATGATTTGTGTAGCTCTTCACATCACAAGGTTCTCACCTGAGGACTGAGGGTTGAAGGTAAACCGATGAACAGCTGTACTGTAGGAATCTTCAATAATACACTTGAGTAACTCCTGCAGCTCTGACCGCCGACTCAGGTGGGATGCAAGTGTCACAGTGTCTGAACAGTGACGCGGTGAAATCTCAGAGTCTGTAAAACCGGTTCTATTACCGTCAAACAGCCACCGAACTGTGGGATTACACCACACCAGCGAGGACACGGAGCAGGTAAATGTCACGCTATCACCGGCCTTTTGTTCAGTCACTGGTGATGATGGAGATCAGAGAAACGGCTCAAATCAACTTTTCACTGTTTTCATAATTACTCCTTCTATAGTTTGAATTTGATCTGTAACATCTGATGTAAATACTCACTGGTGACAACAAATAGATAAGCTGTCGAGTGACGATCCAGACCTTCTTCACCTGGTTTGTGGTTGCAGACGTACAGACCGACATCGTCCACTGTGACTGTCTTTAGAAGCAGAGAACAGCTCACAGTCAGACTCAGTCTGTCTGATTGGGCCTTGTCCTGAATCGTCCCATTTTCAAATAGCTTCACCTTGTTCTTTGAGTTTTGGAAGATCCACGTAGTATTATCACATGGATCTCGATTGTCTGTCAAATCTTCACAAGGCAAAGTGACTTTGTCCCCATTTCTGACAGTGAAAGATAACAGCTTCCCATTTGTGGCTGCGAAGGAAAAGAGGAAATGTGTAAAATAATGTGAAATATGAATTGACAGTCATCAGTACAGATGAGGCACAAAAGCAGCACAACTTCTAGGTGGAGGAGGAAAAATGAATGTTTCTGTTTCCTGAGATGCAAGTGCAAAATAGGGTATTTTTAAGTGCACAGGAAGTTGCAAAATAATTCAGTGAGTCATGGAGCCGTTGAGCTGAAGAGTTTTGCTTGGGATCGTTTGTGTGTTAGACAAGACATGAGCACAATGAGTTGGTCTGCATGTTCACAGAGGGTTGGAGATGGGGGTCGGTCAAGCCCAGTTGAGCCCCAGACTTCTGGCAGACTTTGTAAGGACAATCACTGTTGATGCTGATGTTTAAGACCTGAGCCAGACCAGAGCTGGTCCAAAAATCTGTTGGTTTGCCGTGTCGAAGGCTGCAGGTAGATCGAGTAGGACTGACACAGAGTGGCAGGGATTCCACAACCGTTTCTTTACGAGGAAAACTCCTGATCCCGGAGCTCACAGCTTCACTCTCGCAGTTATACAGACTGTCTCAGTTAAAGGAAGGAAACTGGATGAAAACCACCTTCAGCAACATTAATGCAGTTTGTGCCTGTGTCGAATCTTTACCTGTGAACTGAAGCATCAGGATCAGAAATAAAGACGTGAGTCCGGGCATCGTCCTGCTCCGTGTCCGTGCTGCTTTGTCTGGTTTTCTAGAAAGAGGCTGCTTCTTAAGATAAGTATATGTTACTTCCTTTGATTAATAAAGTCACTTCCTCAGTGACTTCAGCGTGTGGATGTTTCATGCATGAAGGTTCTTAGTTAATCTGTGTTCTTACTGCAGCTTGTATATTCTTTTTATTAGAAAACAGATTAATTGTGCATTTCAAGTAGATATAAAAACATCTATTTGGAATAATTATTTCAGAGTTTTTGAGTCTTGGGAAATATGTCAATATCTACTAAACTGAGAAGTAAACTTCCAGCACCAGTCCAGCTGTGGACAGCAAACCTCAGGACTCCAACCGTAGGACGACTTCAGCTTAGCCGAGACAGAGACAGAGGCAGAGACAGAGAGACAAAGAGAGACAAAGAGAGAGAGACAGGAGAGAGAGGGAGACAGAGAGAGAGAGACAGGAGAGAGAGACAGAGAGGAAGGAAGAGGGAGACAGGAGAGAGAGGCAGGAGAGAGAGGGAGACAGAGAGAGAGAGACAGGAGAGAGAGACAGAGAGGAAGGAAGAGGGAGACAGAGAGACAAAGAGAGAGAGACAGGAGAGAGAGGGAGACAGAGAGAGAGAGACAGGAGAGAGAGACAGAGAGGAAGGAAGAGGGAGACAGAGAGAGACAAGAGAGAGACAGACAGGAAGGAGAAGGACAGGAGGGAGACAGGAGAGAGAGAGGGAGAGGAGGAGAGAGGGAGGGAGAGAGAGAGAGAGAAAGAGAGAGAGACAGAGAGGAAGAGAGAGGAAGACAGGGAGAGAGAAGGAGAGAGAGAGGAGAGGAGAGAGAGAGAGGAGAGGGAGACAGAGAGAGACAGGAAAGAGGGGGAGAAAGAGAGAGGGAGACAGAGGGAGACAGAGAGAGACAGAGACAGAGAGAGAGAGAGGAAGGAAGAGGGAGACAGGAGAGAGAGAGACAGGAAGGAGAGGGAGACAGAGAGAGAGAGGCAGGAAGAGGGAGAAAGAGAGAGAGAGGAGAGAGAGGGAGACAGAGAGAGAGACAAAGGAGAGAGAGAGAAGGAAGAGGGGGAGACAGAGAGAGACAAGAGAGAGAGGGAGACAGAGAGAGAGGGAGACAGGAGAGAGAGACAGAGAGGAAGGAAGAGGGAGACAGATAGAGAGAGACAGGAGAGAGAGACAGAGAGGAAGGAAGAGGAGACAGAGAGAGACAAGAGAGAGAGGGAGACAGAGAGACAAGAGAGAGAGAGACAAAGAGAGAGACAGAGGGAGAGGGAGACAGAGAGAGAGAGAGACAGGAAGGAGAGGGACAGGAGGGAGACAGGAGAGAGAGAGAGAAAAAGAGAGAGAGAAAGAGAGGAAGGGAGAGGGAGACAGGGAGAGAGACGAGAGAGAGAGACAGAGAGGAAGGAAGAGGGAGACAGGAGAGAGAGGAGAGAGAGACAGGAGGAGAGAGGAGACAGAGAGAGAGAGGCAGGATAGAGACAGGAGGAAGAGGGAGAAAAAGAGAGAGAGACAGAGAGGAAGGGAGAGAGAGACGGGAGAGAGAGACGGGAGAGAGAGGGAGAAAGAGAGAGAGACAGGAGAGAGAGGGAGACAGAGAGGGAGAAAGAGTGAGAGAGACAGGAGAGAGAGAGAGAGAAGGAAGAGGGAGACAGGAGAGAGAGGCAGGAGAGAGAGGGAGACAGAGAGAGAGAGACAGGAGAGAGAGACAGAGAGGAAGGAAGAGGGAGACAGAGAGACAAAGAGAGAGAGACAGGAGAGAGAGGGAGACAGAGAGAGAGAGACAGGAGAGAGAGACAGAGAGGAAGGAAGAGGGAGACAGAGAGAGACAAGAGAGAGAGGGAGAAAGAGAGAGAGACAGGAAGGAGAAGGACAGGAGGGAGACAGGAGAGAGAGAGGGAGAGGAAGGAAGAGGGAGAGGGAGAGAGAGAGAGAAAAAGAGAGAGAGACAGAGAGGAAGAGAGAGGAAGACAGGGAGAGAGACGGGAGAGAGAGACAGGAGAGAGAGAGACAAGAAGGAGAGGGAGACAGAGAGAGACAGGAAAGAGGGGGAGAAAGAGAGAGGGAGACAGAGGGAGACAGAGAGAGAGGGAGACAGAGAGAGAGACAGAGAGGAAGGAAGAGGGAGACAGGAGAGAGAGAGACAGGAAGGAGAGGGAGACAGAGAGAGAGAGGCAGGAAGAGGGAGAAAGAGAGAGAGACAGGAGAGAGAGGGAGACAGAGAGAGAGACAAAGGGAGAGAGACAGAGAGGAAGGAAGAGGGAGACAGAGAGAGACAAGAGAGAGAGGGAGACAGAGAGAGAGGGAGACAGGAGAGAGAGACAGAGAGGAAGGAAGAGGGAGACAGATAGAGAGAGACAGGAGAGAGAGACAGAGAGGAAGGAAGAGGGAGACAGAGAGAGACAAGAGAGAGAGGGAGACAGAGAGAGACAAGAGAGAGAGGGAGACAAAGAGAGAGACAGAGGGAGAGGGAGACAGAGAGAGAGAGAGACAGGAAGGAGAGGGACAGGAGGGAGACAGGAGAGAGAGAGAGAAAAAGAGAGAGAGAAAGAGAGGAAGGGAGAGGGAGACAGGGAGAGAGACGAGAGAGAGAGACAGAGAGGAAGGAAGAGGGAGACAGGAGAGAGAGAAAGGAGAGAGAGACAGGAAGGAGAGGGAGACAGAGAGAGAGAGGCAGGATAGAGAGACAGGAGGAAGAGGGAGAAAAAGAGAGAGAGACAGAGAGGAAGGGAGAGAGAGACGGGAGAGAGAGACGGGAGAGAGAGGGAGACAGAGAGGGAGAAAGAGTGAGAGAGACAGGAGAGAGAGACAGAGAGGAAGGAAGAGGGAGACAGAGAGAGACAAGAGAGAGAGGGAGAAAGAGAGAGAGACAGGAAGGAGAAGGACAGGAGGGAGACAGGAGAGAGAAAGAGTGAGAGAGACAGGAGAGAGAGACAGAGGAAGTTATTTAAACAAATAAGTGATGAACTAAGCACAAAGGAAGTGTGTGGTGTGTGACTGTGGCCAACCACTGTCCCTCACTGTCTTCATGTCACCCGCTGTGAATGGACTTGACTCGGAAGCATATTTGGACTTTGCAGCTTTAACCACTGAAGTATTTTTGCAGCTTGACGTCTAAGGACACAAATAATTTGGTAAACATCACTATGAGTTTGTATTATATTTGCGGAAGTGTGATTCGCCCTAGTTTCTTCCTTGTTACATCCTTGTGACTGAAAGTGTTTCCTATAAGCTGCAGGTCATGGCTAAGAGCGACGAAAATGGACGTAAGACACCGTTTGCAGACTGGTCCCAGTCTGAAAGCTGCACTCGTCAGCCACGTCAGCACTAGCGGCCTAAGCAAAGCCATGGAGGAGCAGGGTCACAAAAGACGATTTTAAGATTTTCAGCCAGGGATTTTTAGAATTTAAATGACTTTTATGATCTTCATCCCACTGGTGTTTGTGTCAGTCAGCCAGATACTCGAGTGCCTCACCGCAGATCTCAATCGAACAGAGCAGAGAACAGAGATCCACAAACACGGCCTCACATTTCCAATAAAAAACATGGAATATTCAATGTCACAAGACTAACGAGCCAGTTCTTTTATCAGTAACGCCATAACAGACCATAAAATTTGCTGGACTATATGGATCTTATTCCACATGTGGATGAGCCGACTCACACACAAAGACACATTCTGGACCTGGAACCACCACAGGCTCTCAGTGACCTCACTGTGTCCTGACTGATTTGCTAGTTCCATCTTTTCTTGTAGCAGAGAAACAAATCACAAGCTCAAAACCGTGGCGCTAGCTTAAAGGCTTTAGCCGTTAGCGACGATGAATTCGCCTCCGTTTCCCTGAGCGAAACGTTTAATTCCCCAAGAAAACTCAATACACCCACAACTTTATCTGCCCGGGTCCTGCATAGAGACGGGAGGCGGAGCTACGTCCCCTGTTCGCCCTGCAGACAGGTAACAATGTGTTCAAACTCTATTATTCAACCCACAACTTTTTTCTCTTCCAAAAACAATGAAATGCAGCCGGAAATGTGTCACTTTTGCACATTTGCTACTTGAAATATCACAAATAAAAGAGCTAACTAATGGCCGTGTGTGAATTACCACATGCTAACCCGAACCCGCGGCAGCTCAGCTGTCCGATGGGAGACGGACACGAAGAAGTTTCATTACTTACACACAGTGACGGAGGCCAAACGCAAGACAAACTCAAAGGACTGTTAGCTCACAGCCGTCCGTCAATACGTCGTTCAAAACTGCAGAGAAACATCCGAGAGTTGAATGAAGGACCGGGACACGTCTACATTAACTTTATTCAGCGGACGCAAACACTAACAGGATTATTAAATGGTAAAACTTTACATGAATAGAAAAATCAAATACGTCTGATTTTGGCTAAAATTCTTCTAACATTGTTGCTGAACGTTCAGTCTTGACTAGAACAAATGTAATTCATGCAATGAAACGGCTGAGATATGCTCTACATCTCAAAGCTGGGACGGGAGCCCGGCTCTGTTGGACACTTAGCTGCCATGTGAGGCTCAGAGTCTTTCCCAGGGACACTTCAACACAGCCAGGACGGACTGGGAGTCAAACCACCGACCCCGCGCAGTGTGCATCACGTGATGCACAAGGAGTAATGACAATGACAATTGTCTTTACTATGTCCAAGCTCGGCCGAATGCTCAAGCTTCGTAGATTAAAGACACACCAGTAAATCTAAACGCTACAGCTCGTCCGCGAAGCACAGGGTCGGCGGTTTAAATCCGGTCCTCCTGGCTACAAGTTGAAGTGTCTGTGAACAAGACACTGAGCCCCCAAACTGTCCCTGGGGACGAAAGTCTCTGCTGAATGTCGTTGTTACAACTGTAAGTTTGTGCGGCTGCAAGTCGATGTAGGAAAGAGTGAATATTTGACAGCAGGCGGCGAGTTGACGTCCATCAGTGGAGTCTGACAACGTTTTCATAGATCACGGCTTCTTCATCTCTGTCATCCACCTGTGACAAACAACAGCAAAGACTCATATTTCATCACGTTCTTCAGAAAAATCCCTTCTTCTTAACGCAGTCACAGTAGGAACTCACCGTGGTCTTTCCCTCCTGTCCTCTTTTCCCTGAAACACGTGGGAGACGAGTTCAGTCTTTAAAAATCCAGCTTTATTCAAACTCAGAGGAATCTTGCTTATTTGTGTTCTTACCTTCGGTTTTCTTCCATCTGAAAGCAGCAGCACTTCCTGTTCCAATCCCGGTAACGCAAACCACGACGACAGTAACGATCCACCATGACCGACCTGGAGAGAAAATTACAACATGTCAAACACAGTGAGTGTTGGTGCTGATCACAAGTTGTTCTTCATCATTTCCATCGTTAACACAAAAGTGCAGGTGCTCATTCCACGTCAGTGAACGCGGATCAATTAGCAACTGCCCGCTGCTAATTGTCAGAACACGACGAGGGTCTGAGTGCGCGGGCGAAACTCAGTGAGGCTTCAGCTGCTGATCCCACTGGGATCCCAGCAGATTCTCACCCTGCACAGCTTGATCCGCCTGATTCTGGCTGACTTCTGTTGTGGATAATGACCACTGGTTCTACAGGTGAGCTAAACCCAAAGCGTCCAGTCTGCCGAGTGAACTGAAATAAGCAGCTTTACAGGAAGCCTTCGCTAATTTTAAACTTCCTTCGTTTGGTTCTACGTTCACATCGTCTGCTGCTATGACGCGGAAATTTCCCCACTGTGGGACGAAGAAAGGTTTGTCTTGTCTCATCTCTTTTCTTACTTGGACTAGCACATGCACATAGATGCCATTAAACATCCGCTTTGTCTTCCCATAACAAAAATGCCTCCAGATGACATCACTTGGAGGAACCTTCCGTTCAGATTGTGTTTTCTTGTTGCTCACACTACCGAGTTTGGAATCATAGTCAAAGTCCAAATGATGAAAAAGATGACATCGCCTGGAGGAGTTTCAGAATTGCTATTTCGGATTTTGGAGATACAGCTCAGCAAATACAGCTGAATGACGCAGACGAGTAAAACTTTCACTCTGTGGACTGAGAAAACTCCAGCTATTTCCCTTCTAAAATGAATCGAACCCAGGATTAGAATTAACAGTGATTTGTGTAATAATTCACATCAGTTCATTATATTCTCACATGGTTTTTCTCCTGAAGACTGAGGGATGAAGGCAAACTGATGGAGAGCTCCACTGTACGGATCTTCCACTTTACACATCAGCGTCTTGTAGTTCGGTTCCTCGTTTCTGTCAGATGTTGTAAATGTCACAGTGGCCAAACACAAACGCTGTGACGTCTTTGGGTTTGGCTGGTTTCCCTCATACAGCCACTGAACTGTCCTACACCACTGATACACTGACACAAAGCAGAACAAGACCATCCTCCCGTCGTTCCTTTGTTCCGTCACTGGTGATGACGGAGACATTGTGAAGGAAAATCAAAAGTAAAATTAACTCAAAGACTGTTCATGATTCTTGTTTCAGTATTTTGATCATCAAATCAAATACTCACTGGTGACAACAGTCAGATAAACTAGACTGTCATCAACTCGTCCTGACGGGTAAAACTGTCTGCAGTCGTAACGACCCACATCCTCCAGTGCGACTCGTTTTAGAACCAGAGAACAGTTCACAGTGACACTCAGTCTGTCGGATTTTACTTTGGCTTCTTCCTGGATGGTCCCGTGTTTGAACAACGGTATGAACATTCGGCTGCTTACTGAGTTACTGAAGATCCAACTAGTACGTTTGCATTGGCCCGGATCATCTATCAGATTTACACAAGGCAAAGTGACTTCATCTCCATCTCTGACAGTGATGTAGGAATACTTTCCATTTAGTCCTGTGGGCAGGATGACGAGAAACATTCAAAGAAAACTGAAATAGAAATGACTCCAGGTACCTGGTTGTACCTGGTTGCTTTTACTGGGATTGTAAGTGTTTTCAGTGAATCTTTACCTGTGAACTGAAGCATCAGGATCAGACATAAAGACGTGAGTCCGGCCATCGTGCTGCTCCTCTCTAAACTGTCCAGGACGTTGTTTCTTTCCTCATTTCCTGTGATACATAAAATATCACTTCGTCATAATCACCTCAGTCTGTGGCTTGTCTTTTCTCAGGATGTTATTTTGAGTTCCTCAAAATAAATGACATCCTCTTGACAAAACTTTTACGTGTGAATAATTATTTTTAGTCATCTTACGGCTACAGTAAGACGCCTTGTGAATCCATGATGAATTTTAAAATGCTTTTTCCCGCTAAAGCCAGTTTCACGTCGTCCATGTGGACGCATTTTCTGGTGATTGAAGACAAAAGGGTAAAAGGTATCTGGACTTCCTTCTTCTATCTTGTAGGTTGTGAACTGTGAATGAGGAAAGAAGAAGAATTACTTTGATCTTCATTAATCCCGAGGAACAAACACTTTGGTTTTTTCCCCGAGCTGACGTGTACGCTCGGATTAAATGGAAGAACATTTCTGCAGATGTGTGAACACGTTGTTGTAAACCTGAAGGGACCTGAAGGGGCGGCAGTAACTTCTGTCCTGTGCCCAGACGTGAATAACTGGGAGAGCATCCTGTGCCAACAGGGGGCTCAGCGAGGACTAAGGCAGAATCCTCAGTGCCTCCAGGAGGACAGAGGGAAGACAGAAGGGAAGACAGGAGCCTTTCCAGAGCTACAGCTGCTGTTAGTGGTGTCACAACGTGGCAGGACAAATTCAAGAGGACCACACATGATATTTCAACATCATTGTATTTTAATTTAACTAAAATAAAACACAACCTATGAACGTTAGTCTGTAACATCATGTATGGATGGTCCCATATTAACTAAGATAAAAGATAAAACAAACTTAAACGTCGCTCATAACATGTTTAAACCAGTGCGCAAGAAGAGAGAGACAAAATGGCCGAATCCAGCAGCTTATATAGTTGGAGGAGGAGTCAAAACAATTACAACCTCCTGCCAGCGAAGTCCAAGGACTGACAGGCCGGACAGGAAGTAAAAATATTTGTGATCAGGACAGAGCGGAGCGGGAGCAGCTGAGCGACTTTGATTTGGCCTGTTCACTAATGAGCCTGTCGGGACGCTTTGGGAGCTCACCTGTGCGGACCTGCAGTAGCCAGCTCTCCCATGATGCCTTGCATGCAGAGGTCCTAACGGGGCGTTTACACTCTGAGCTGGCTAAGATTTGATCCTATTACTGCTAATAGGCACTTGTGAGCAGCAATGGGCTCAGCCGTCGCCATTAGAGCAAATCGTCTAAAAAAAGGTCACGTTTAAAACTCTCTGAAAATATAGATGAACGACAGCCCACAGAGAAGAGCGTTCGTTGTTCGTCTGGGCCACCACAGGGGGGCGCCTGAGTGTCACGCTCAAGGACACAGCTGCCATGTGGACTGAGACGTGATCCTGGACTCTGATGCTCTAGAACGAACTCTACGCGACTGAACCAACAAATCGAATTATGAGGATGATGAAGGATGTGAGCTGAGCAGAAGTCTAACAGTTTAAAAGTCCACTCCTGCTGTAGACCAGGTTTAAAGGGAAAGACTTGACTGTTCGTCAGGTCTGAGAGCAGCGGACACAGGAACCTGTTCCAATCCATCGAAGCCACGGGGTAAGAGAGACACTGGCACACATGCTCACACCTGCAGGAAGAGACACTTATAAAGTTAGAAGCAGAAGGGACAGTTTGAACTTACAAAAATCCTAAAAACACTGTGGGATCAATAAAGTCTCATCTCAATATAGCCCCAAATTATGATGATGATGATATGATTTTTGGGTAATGGTCTCCCTCTACTACTTGATGCTGAAGAGGGAACCCTTTGACTTTTTTCACACATTCATAATTTGTCAAATGCATTTGTAAACATGTAAATGTTGAATTGCATTTAAGACTTTGAATATTTGTGCATCAGCTTGTAATAATTTATCAAATCGAAGCAAAAACACCCAAATGATTCCAACAGATGAAAATATTTTACATATATTGGTCATTTAGTTTGGGTTTATTTCCGATTTCCAGAGGAATAAAACTGTAGACACACAAACATCACTGACAACGGACGTCAAACTCAAATCAAATGAACAGAGGCACATTCCAATATAATCTTTACATTCACAGACGCTGGTTCTTTTCCCCTGCTGTTGTTCCGTCACTGGCCTTTTCACGCCGCTTCCTGTTGACGAGTTCATCCCCAGAGTGAATCGTGCGTTTGCGGTGAGGAGCAGAGCGTCCGCCTCGTCGTTGAAGTTCATTCATACAAGTCACAACACGTCAGGTTGTAAAATCACAGCGAATAAACGCCATCAGAAATTAGTTTGACCATCGTTAAATCGTAGTGAATATCGGAAACTCCCTAAATGCTTAACGATAATTATAACAATAAAATTACTGGCATACCCCTTTCCTGTAGCATCTCGCTCCTGTCGACGTCCTTTACGTCTACTCATCCATTTTGGTGTAAACAAACCATGTTAAATTCGTCAGCAGGGTTTTCTTCTGTGAGGATGGACGTTGTTCAAAGCCCCGACAGGAAGGAGGATGTCCGAGTGTCAGAGGCACTTTAAGAGACTTTCTCCGGCAAAAAACAAAGCAAACTGTATTTCCGTTGTCACCCAGGTCGCTGGCTTCCTCTCTGATGTCCGGAACGTGCCCTTTGTCGCTGGCCGCCGGAGCTTTTGGTTGCAGTGTGGATCCTCACACTCAGGGTTGGGCTGAAAACGAAAGCCACAGACATTTGTCAGGATTAACAGATTAGTTCTGTTTTTATGTTTGACGGGTTTCGAAAATGCACCGCGTGTCCGTCTCTTACGTGTCCCTTCAGCAGCCGTTTGACATCTTTCACGTGGACCTTTCGGTTTGAAGGCCCGTCCTTTGGGGATCCTGTAGGTTGTGGACTGACGGATTGCAGTACGGTTCCTGAAACGTGTGTGTGTCTCGCACACATCTGGATGAAGCAGAAGAAGCGGCTCCTCTGTGGAACAGGACCTACCAAACGTGGTCCAAGGAGGGACAGCGGAGAACCAGAGACAGGGGCATGTGTGGACCGATACCCCACGAGAGCACAAACACCAGGCGCTACCTGGTTGCTGTTCTTGTTACGGTACATTTTTCGTTTTTCATTTGCTGTTCTGAAGTAGATTTAACTTCACATCTGAGCGAAAATCTCTCTACATTTTGCCACATTTCTAATCAAAGACGCGTCACAATCACGATACCTGACACATTTGTCCTGGTTTTTAGAGAGACAGGAATCATGGTCCTACAGGACAGTACGCACACTTTGTTCTGCCGTCCCTGCACACGGGTGAAAACGCCGAGACCAACGGTCCATTTCCAGACACGAAGCGGCTGAATTGGCCCCGGGCAGCGGGGACACCTGGCACTGCTAAATGCTCGCTCTGTTCCGACCAAATCATTTCTGCCATCCAAGAAAAAAGGCGTTGGGTTGTTAGCTGGCCTCAAAGTTCAGACCATGACGGAGAACTTGCTGTTATGGTCAGAACAGGGTCGCACACATTTCTTCTTTTGCACAAACTCGGCATTTTAAAAGGGAATTTAACAAGCCATTCATAAATGATACACTCACTTTTCTATTGACGGCTCTGATAATTCGGATGATTTTCATTTCGTCTTTCCATCTTTTAACTCACCCAACATGAATGTGGCCCCAAACACGTGCAGATCTTCTTCATACTCTTGGTTTAAATATTGATTCTGTTAATTCTGAGGATCTTTGTATTTCTCATCCTCATAAATTGGGTTTTATTTGACCGTCTTTTAATTTTCATAAATTTCGTCTTTGAATTTGGATTTTCTTTCCCTTTCCCTCTAACGTTTGCTGTCATATCCTGAACAATAATCCCTGCGTATCTTTCACAATGATGCAATAATTGACAACCAAAAAATATTATTTGACACCATTCCTATCATTGTATCACTGCAATGTCTGCTGTTCCTCTAGTTGAAAAACAGCTTGTTGTCAAAATTCGTTTCCGAGGTGAACGAGATAAGATCTGCCAGTACAGAGCACTCATCAAAGCATGAATGTTGTCAGGTTACGGAAGGATGAGAGAATAAAATGATTTAAAATGATTTAAAACCGTGTATTATCAACTGCAGCGCTGCCTTGTGGTGCACCCCAGGGTTCTGTTCTGGGTCCAGTTTGCCAACCTTGGAAATGCTTCCTCGTGCTCAGACATAAACTCCACTTACCATTTTTATGAAAGGACACGCGTCATTTAACCCGGCTGAGAAACTGCCCAGTCTTCCAAACTGTCTCAGCTCTACTGTAAATTGTATCTTCATCTCCATTTCTAAGATTATTATCATAATGGAGATCATGTATTGGAATTGGCCTGTCAGCTGCTTTAGAAAGACATTTCTCAATCCCTCAGAGTCTTGCAAAAGCATTTATATCTCCTGAACTTGTATCGCATTACAACCACAAATGTCAGTGTCGTCTGTTGTCAGTTGATGTGATAGACCAACACAGACGCAGTGGAAGGAAGATGATAGTTTCACATTCTTTACAAATAAATATGGAAAAAACGTGGCGTCTCCACCAGCTTTTAATGACACAGATCGACTGGTTCCACTGGATTTTAGTCAGAGGGATCCGAGTGAAGGGGGCTGAAAACGAGCGCACACTTTTCAGACATGTATTTGTAAAATAATACACGTCTGAAAATTTTCCTTTCACCTTAACATTAAGTGCCACTTAATTGTCAATCACATACAATAACACACATTTACATTTGTGGTTGTAACGTGACAAAATGTGGAAATGTATGAATAGTTTTGTGAGGCAGGTCAGTCAAATGCTGCAGCTAAGCTCTGGACAAAGACAAAGAGGTTTGATTTCATCACACTGACTACAAGTCAAATTCAGGATCCAGTTCAAAATCCTGGTGATTCCTTTTGGACCCACATTACGAGTGGATCTTAAACAAAAGACGACCAGCTCCCACTGGACCTGAGCTCTGTGGAAACTGCGGATCCTTCTCAGACCTGTGAGTCGAACGAATGTAAGATGATTCCTGCTCCTTATATGAACCAACTTCGTACCTGTTTCATAGTGTTAGTGCCACGTTGGACGTCTTGCTGCTTAAGACACTCTGGACAGACTTGATAAAACTGGACTTTCGTGCAGGAGAATCCTGAGCTGCTGTTGTTCAGCCAGAGCTTCGTGGTTCTTCACGTAGTGCAGGACTCTGTCGCCGTTTACGGATTCAACACATTTAACGGAGTCGCTGAAAGATGGAAAGCAAACGGGTTTCTACAGATTCCTGTGAAACATGTTTAAAACTCGAAAGCAAAGACTCACCTGCAGTTTGTTCACGGAGAACTGACAGATTACAAAGACATAACGAGGTCGTTGTACAATCTGTGACTTTAATGAGCCGTTGTCAAATATTCTCACGTGGAGATGGAGGAGCAGCTTTGGACGATCCTCTCCCCACATCCTCTCATGTGACATTCTAACGTTGAAGTGTTTCGTTATAACTAGAACCTGTTTTACAAAAGCTTATTACGTTTTCCCTTCCGTTATACAGAGGAAGTCGGATCGTGGAACTGCAGACTGTCGTGTTAATGAAAGACGTGAACGTTCCCTCCTTTCAGACTTACAGACCCTTTAAACCTCCTTCCTATGTCCTCAAACACCCACGGTGACATAAACAAACGTTTGAATAAATATTCTGATATTGAAAAGCCAATGATTTGAGTCAACTGATAACAGGAAGTGATGACACCCAACAATTTAACATCCAGGAACCGAAAGTCAAAAACTTGAGCTCGGCCACACGTTCACTCTTCCCTCTCGTGAGACAGACGGACCCTCTTCTGAAGACTGTGTGTCTTCAGGGATGAAAGACGAACTGATTACGTATCTGAAAATCACAACCATGAAAAAGTTAAACAGCAGACTAGTCAAAACGTGTTGAGTCATCAGGGGAAGGTTTCATTTTCTGTTTATAGTATCAACTCTTGTCAGAAAACCTCCCTGTAATAAAAAATGTCCATGACAGTTTGGATGTTTTTCATAAACTTTGCACACAGACATGAAGCGCTTCTGTCCTGCCTGTTAGTTTCATTCTGACAAAAAGAATCTGTGCAGATTTACACAATCAACAGATGAAGTGTGGCAATATTCACTTTTATATTTATTGTCTTTTACAGGAGCTTTGACCTGCCGGATGGAAACAAACAGCAAAAAAGGAAAACGCAGGTGATGTTCAAATATCAGAAAGGTACCGAGTCATTTTTAAACCACGCTCTTCAAATCCTACGAAAACAGAAATATTACTATAAAATATACGTTCAAACTAAATGACATTTCATGTCATAAAACACTCGAGCTGGTGAAAAAACATTCAGCTTCTTGGGGACAGTAAAGTTTGTTAAAGCTTGTGGTTCAGCGGGAAGCAGGGGTCAGCGGTTTGAGTCCAGCGCTGAGCGGTGTAAGTCATGATGAAGCCTTTCTTTGCGTCTTCGTGCCATGCTGGGATTTTTGTTTGCTGGTTGCTCCAGCGTGTCCCGTTCTGCACATTAATGCATCACTGTCACGTCTGACAGTGAAAAGCTGTGGACGTGCTGATGAATCAGCTCCGTTTCCTCCTCTAAAGGGTTTTTTTTGCAGGTTTTCCTGAGGGGCAGTGCGGGTGTGCAGCACCGCAGGTCAAAGGACACTTGTCCCACTGCACGCGCACAGTCCTGTGGACTCCAGGGTCTGCAGCAGGATTTAGGTTCATCCACAAAATGACAGGATGTCGACTTCACACAGATGAACTGCGGTGGTGGAGTGTGTGTGTGTGTGTGTGTGTGCGTCCAACCGTGGTGAGAGGATAATGGGAAAGCAAAGAGCATCATTACCTCTCTCCACGCTGCTCTGCACCTCTCGCCTCCCACTGAAGCGCCAGGAAAAGACGGAGCGGACGCCGTTGTTCTGACGCTGTGGATCGGGACTCGACCGGCGTGAATTTGCAAAGATCAGCAGCAGTGATTTGTTTTATTGCTTCAGGCACAGTCTGGACTTACAGACGCTGAGAAAAGCAGCAGCTCAACATGCACGGACAGTGGGGACGGTGGGACGGGGGACGAGTGTCTCTCAGGCTTTTTGAGATGAGATGAGACACGTTGTGACTCTTCAGTCCACAAACTAACTTTGTGAATTTTGCATACATCTTCCATGCAGCAGCGGATCGCAGACGGAAAAACGACGGCTTTTTACTTTGACTCTCGGCCTTTTTCTTTTCCTAAACTCAGCTATTTTCTCGGTTTGCTTTGTGCTGTCCTCATCACGGACCTCCTGCTCTTTGTCTCGCTTGGTTATGACTGTCCCTCAAACACTCCTCCCCCAGCACAGCTCACAGCTGAGCTCTACACATACTCCTGCAGGCTGTAGCTGTCCTTGATGTCTTTCGGAGGGAGTTTGGACGGAGAGGAGTAGAGCTTCTGCTGCTGATGCTGTTCGGGTTTCTCCTGAGGAGCATTCTTGTGCTTCGCCTCGTCCAGCTGCAGTTGGACGGTTTTGCTCTGCCTGTTTTTTGGCCGCTGGCGCTCCGTCTGCGGCTCCCTCTTTCGCTGCTCGTCTCGGCACGGCACAAATCTGTCAGGATCGGAGGGGGAGGCGCAGTCCGGGCGCCTCGTTCTCTTTCCGGGACACGACAAACAGAAAATGACGCCTCCAGCCAGGAGGAAGCCGGCGGAGATAAACGTGACGCACAGAGCTCCTCCCGGCTGATATTTGCTGTTTTCTGGCAGGTCCGTGGTCAGAAAGGCGGTGATGACTTCATTGGTGAACCAGGACGCAGGGACCAGGCAGAGGAAGCTGGCCAGGACAAAGCATCCCCCCGCGGCGATGGCCGTGTGCCCCTTAGCTCTGTGACTGCCTCCCCAGCGGGTACATTTGAGCCCCAGGGAGCCGAGGCAGAGCCCGAAGGAGGCCACCATGCAGGACAGAACCATGGCGACCCGCGTGGTTTGCAGATACGCCGGCAGCGACAGCACCGAGTTCTTCATGGTGCAGCTAAAGACGCCGGAGCTGTACCAGACGCAGTCCATCCACAGACCCTGCATCTGCGAGATGGGGGTCATGACGCTGGACCACACGTTGTTGCTCACCTTCCAGTTGGGCAGCAGCGTGGCCACGGTGACGCCGAGGACACCCAGAAGGGCCAGGGCAAACGCCAGGATCTGAACGGCTGCGGACAGCATGGCTCAGCCCCCCGCCCCCCAGCCCGACCCCCCGCCGTCCAGCTGCGGTCCCTGTTGGCGCAGCGGCGTCTTGCTCGGGTCCTGACAGCAGATAATTCCTCAGCACGGGCTCCAGTGGGCTGCAACCAGGGGAGAAATGAGAAGCGAAGTGAGCGTGGGAGCGTGACGGACACACAGCTGAGGCTGCTGATGCTAATGCTTTTCTCGCTCTCGCTTTTCTGATTCTGCGAGCGTGTGTCAGCTCCCTGATTGCCTGCATTAGTTACTCTGCAGCTGATGTGCTGATCATTGACACTCAATTATGTCCGTTTAAAGCTGCAGCCTCCTGAACATCAGCACAGGCGAGAAACCGAGACCTCGGTCAGAGTCAACTTCTCTCTTTTCAGCAACAAGAGCAGAAACAGTGTCCAAGTTGTGGGAACGCCGTGTCTTACCTGCGCTGTGTCCTCGGCGGCGTCTCCTGGAGTGGAAACTCAGCCTGGAACTACCCTCTGTCTGCTGTCTCCTTGGCAACTGTACATACACTTTCATCCCATGCTACGTCCTGGAAGAGAAGCACAAAACATCCTTTCGGTTTTTCTGGAATGTCGGCGTGAACCAAAGAAACGTTCGTGCCCGCAGAGCTGAGCGGACTCGGGGAACCGGTGACTGTTTCTAACCTGAAGGTCACCGGCTCTGCCGAAGGAGCCGCAGAGCAGCGTTCTTATCTGATGAGTTGATGGCGGGGTACGTCAGCCCCGCTACGCCGCAAAAATGGCTTTGTGTGTGGCTTTAGACCGCACGAAAACGAGACGTGTACCAGAAAATATTTGACTCGGACTCTCCTGTGTGGATAACACCAGTTCGGTTGGGTTTCTGTGCTCTCGCCCTGTGGCATAAAGTCACACAAAGAGTTTCACGAGCGTTTGAAAAATGCGGCACCAGCCCCCAAAAATAATGAGCCTGGAGGTAAAAAGCTCATTACTGATTATTGCTGATCATATCTGCTGGTCAAAGTCCTCGGCTTTCGAAAATGAGTCTCTGCGTCGTTTGTGCTTTTAAAACAATCACCGTCCATTTGTCGTTTTCGTCCTCGTCTGGTGATAAAACCGCTGAGCTGTTCGTTGTCGGGCTGCAGCGAGAATCAAGGTGTCGCCCGTCATGTGAGCGTGTGAAGAATCGCCCACTGCAACGCGGTGATAAGCGTCCGCAGCCCGCCCACCCGCTCTGTGGTGATGGGACCCAGCAGTCAGTCAGTGGCAGCCTGTTATTACCATAATCCTGCAGCCCGGGTCTTATCAGGCTCAGACCTGCACAGACACGAGCTGCCGCAACCAAACTCGGAACAATAAAACGCACAGTTTCACTGGCAGCTCCTCTGTGGGAAAAGCCAACGTCAAAGACGCAGTGAGCTTCTTTCCAGCCGCCTCGAGCTTTAATTGATGTTGTGGCGTCGTTCAAATCCCTCACAACAAACACAGACTCAGTCGAGTCGAGCGTTTCCCATCAGACCTACCGGACGATGCCGTCACCAGCGGGGCAGGTTTCTAACGGGCTTCTGCACCGGGATCACACTACATTGTTCTGCAAACTAAGAATTTGTGACTGTTGGTTCAACGGTGATTCTCACACTTTAACCTCTGAGGAACAAGCGTGTGATGTTCTGGTTCAGCTCGGCCATTTAAAAAAATAACTAAAAAACGGGACAACGCGCTGCACGTTAGCAGAACTCTCAGACATTCAAAGTAAACCGGACTTCTCTGACGCATGTGTGAGATACAACAAAAGTTCCGTTTTGTCACAGGAGTTTCAGCCTCTGACAAATGACAGGAAAAAATCCACTCACTGCTACGGATTTTTAACTAATTTAAATAAAATCAACATTTAAAAAAGGATTTTCAATTAAATTTACATTTGTGTGCCGTTTTCAAACTAGGTCTGTGTTTCTGAAATGTCAAACTCATACGACAAAAAGCAAAGAAAGCCTCAGAGGTCTCATTACAGCAATAATATTAAAAGAAGAATGCCAGTGATGATAAAAATAGTAATTATGTTGTTTGAAGAAGAAATGATGATACAATGGACTTTGTCTGGTCTGTCTGCAGACTAATTATCATAGAAATAAGAATCAATGTAAGCATGAATATTCACGATCCGTGTCTTTGTCTCAGGCGTCTCGTATTTTTTAAATTTCATTTGCTCTATAAATTGTCTGGACTAACGGACGATTGTTTTGAACGTGTTTGTCCCACATGATGTTTGACCGTCCGGCCGCTCCGTGGGACGAGGCGGGACTCAATTACAAGCGGACTCTGGAGGTTTGAGTCGACGCCCTCAGGCCACACAAACGTCCTGCTGCTGCTGCTCAGAGGACGGACGGAACGTGGTGCCGAACATTTCCTCTGCTCCCCTTCGTCCTCTCAGCACGTGTCCCATGTGGTTTGGTTTGTATTCGCACTAAAAACTCCTGCACTGATTTGGAATTTGCTTCTTCTGGTTCTAGCTCGGCTAGAACGTGGACAAAAATGCCATCAAACCCTTTAAATCCCCCATATTAAAATATCTGTCTTCTTCTAGCTGGAAACGCCTCCAGGTGACATCACTTGGAGGAACATTCAGTTCAGATTAAGTTGTTTTTGTTCTAATCAGGGTCAACCTGCTTTTCAACAGCTCCTCCAGGTGACATCATCCGAACTCCTAAGGATGAAACATTTGTGCAAGTGATGTCATCTGGAGGCGTTTCCAGCTAGAAGCA
This sequence comes from Channa striata, assembly GCA_033026295.1. NCBI lineage: Eukaryota > Metazoa > Chordata > Actinopteri > Anabantiformes > Channidae > Channa > Channa striata. Next base: position 812,131 of record CM065170.1, read on the forward strand.
GAGAAATATATTAATGCATTAATATATTAATATATTAATGTGACGTCAGAGGGACGTTTACAGGCGTGAATGTACTTTTACAGGCTAAACTAAATCCACACACGAGGCGGGTAAACTCACTTCCTGTTTTTATTTCTTTTCTTAAAACGCGGGACCTTCCTTGGCGTTTTACCTCGGTGTGAGATGTTGCCTCTTACTGTCTCTGCTGTTGTACGTCAGCTTTTTGTTTCGTCTGCGTGCTGCACTTTGGCCAACGGTGTCGATTGTATGAGGCTTCATGAATAAAGCTGGACTGTTGTGCGATGACAATAACGTGTAATATCTAAATCTTACATTTCCAAAGGAATAATTCAGTTTGTTCGGGCATTAAAACCGCCGTTTGCTCAGCCACACTTTAAAAACAGTGACAACACGATTCTCCGTTAAGACAAATGTGGATCTCTGGATGTGGGCGGATCTGTCTCTGGGGGTTTCGCTTCATATTCTAATTGATTCTGATGTGAAAGTCCACATGCGGAGGTGGCGACAGTCACTAAACGCTACTTTGAGGTTTCAAGTCTGACTCAATTAAATGTTAAAGAATGGATTACGACTGGGTCCGTAACAGCCCGTGGTTCTTTGGGCTTTAATCTAATACGACTGAAATTACGGCTGAAAGGAGGCAGTTTGACCTCTGACCTCACAGTCACGGCGATAATGGCCTGGAGCCGAATCAAACCATCTGGCAGAGACCAAACCCCCCGAGGCTCCATCAGCCATCAGTCAGCCACAGACGGGAATATAAATGAAGTGCTTTATCTGGGCGCCACACACACGCGAGTCATTACCTTCACGTCGCTCAGCTTCCCGTCACGCTCTCGCTGTGGGTCCGTGAACTGAACAAACGCTGCTCAGGGGACGAGCAGGCGTCTAGGAGGAAACATGGACACGTGTCAGAGACATCCAGTTATGTTTGTATTCAATAAAAATTATTTCTACACATCCTTCCCGTGTCAAAGATAACCTGAGAGGATCCGTGAGGTTTCAATCCTGGTGTTTGAGTAAACAGCTAAACACAAAATTACACATTAAAACAAATACAGAAACAATAAACTGTGTCTGCAGACAGTTAAATGTCTGTCACACACGTACGTACAGTGGCACACACACACACACACACACACACACACACACACGCTTCCTGTGGAAATGTGAATTTAAATTTAAATTAAATCTCAGAGAAAACAAGGGAAACACAAAGTCACCGCACATGAATTAGCATGTAACATCTGGAATTGACGGTCGTACGCCTGCTGACACCTGGAGCAGTGGGAGCAGTTTGTTTTGCTTTTATCCTTTTTTTCCACCTCTAATTATTATTTAGTTTAATTTCAGTTTTGTTTGTTTTTGTTTCGTTGATATTTTAATGATGATTTGAAAATGTGAAGGTTTATTTGCGAAGTCGGACGCGGTCTAAACCTTTAGCCTCCGACTGTCTCCAGAACTGGACTGATGAATCCGCCTGAGCTCCGTTTTCCCTCTTTCACACACTTTTGGGTTTATAGTCACAAGCTTTATGCTGTTTATTAATGAAAACATGTTCCATCTGTTTGTCCATTTGTTTCACAGCCTGTAGAATAAAGCTCAACTCGTGCTCTGAGCCTCTTGTAGTCAACACGCAAACTGAACATTTCACTCCCAACAATACAAACTGAATTTTTAATGCACCTCAGCACACAGACAAACATTTTTATTTGGCCTGAGCTGGAGGATGTAAGGATCCAACATTTTCTATTTACTGCAGCCTGAAGAACTGAAACTTGATTTGTCTCTAAACGCTGACATGAATTTGTGAAGTGTCTCCTGACTCCATTAGTAAATCTGCTCTGATGCTGCTCCTCCATGAATGTGTTGGAGCGTTTCCTTTCTCCTCCGAGCAGCAGTTACTGTGGCAACCGCAGCTGAGCCGACTCACCATCACTCACACAGAAACGCTTCATTACTTTTTAAATTTTTCATTTTTCCAGCAGCCTCAGAAACCCACAGAGGCCGTGAAGTGAAGGCCAACAGAAACAAAGCGACTGCGAACGTACGAGAGAAACACAGGAAATACACAGAGAAGGACGAGGACAGAGACTCACTGCTCTCTGCTCTGAGTCATTGGGGTCTGGAGGCGGCTCACAAACACTCATCCTCATTTGACATTTGTTTCCTGTGATGGTCAAACACCTGACGGATCCCATCAGCCTCAGCAGGAGCTTTGGACAAACATCACAGCTGCTTTACATTGAAACGCGGCGTTTTCAGCCCGTCACACAAAGTGTCCGACATTAAAAAAGGACTTTCCCTTCAGCCAAGCCAACGTCCTGCAAGAAAAATCTCTAAGAAACAAAGATACAGATTGAACTAAAATCTGTTTAAATTAAACATGTGACCGTTTATTGGACTTTAACACAGATTTACACAAATATTTAAGAAAATAAATTAAATCCTTGAACAGTTTGTAGAAATAGCTTAAAAAGTTCCTCAAGTGAAACATTCGTCCTTCTCGTTACAAACGGAAACACACAAACTGAATATGTACATACGATCATTTACAACGGCTGGATTAAATCCAGCTGCTTCACACATTCAGCAGAAACTGCTTTGGTCAAACTGGAAACTACGACTGAGCCTGTACAACAATATTTACAGCATTCAACAGACAAAAGCACAAAAAATATCAGACTTCAGGCAACTGAGTGCAACAGGATCCTAAACAAGGAGGAGCTTCAGGTCCAAACCCGCCGGTGATCGGGTTCCACCTCGGTCCTTTTCCAAACGGGCAAATCCACGGTCAATGTTCAGTAGCTCTGTAGTTACGTGCAGCTCGGTCTGATCGACTCGGGAAACAAAGACTCGGGAATTTGCTCTAATTGTCCAGCTGAGAGTCAAGTGACAAGCTGCCGTGCAATGAGAATAAAGTTTCAGATTTAGGAAATTAAAAATATCAAAGTAAGATCTCTTAATTGCAGAAAAAAGAAATGTAACAAGAAGAAAGATCCGACTTTTCAGGGAAGAGTAGAGTTTAATTTCACAAGAGTAAAGTTTAATTTTTAAAGAACAAAATGTAAATTTTTAAGGACTTTTAAGGTGTTTTTTGGGAAACCGTAATGTTACGGGTGTAGGCGTCATTTTGAACATAGAAATGATTGAAAATAAGAAAAAGACCTTGTTTAACTACATGAAAGGGGAAAATAAAAATCTGAATTTGGTTAAAAAGGTTAGTGTAAAACAATTAGAATCAAACTAATTTAACAAAGAGAATTTAAGAATAATTAGTCTTTACATAAAGTCTCAATTTTGCCGGAGTGTAAAGAGTCGGATTTATTAATTGAATTTATTAATTGAAGGCAACTTTTCGAGAGGAAAAAAGTATAAATCTTTTTAAATTTTACTTTATTTCAAAATAAATCATCTCCACAAAGCAAAAAATAATTTAAAGAGGGAAGGTACATTTTTTTTGTTTAGTTTACAAGAAAAAAATGTTTATTAACTTAAAATTTTATGTAATTTTATTATTTTGTAACTCTTGTACCTTTTCCCGCTTGTTTCGTCGATTTTATTCCCGCTCTGTTTAAATAATACACTTTACGGAAATTTATCTCTTAAGAGTCTGATGATGACTTTGTTGCTAATTGTTAACTTTACCCACTGCGCCCCCCGCGCCCCCCCGGGCAGCCAGTACGACGTCTGTGGTTTTCTCTTTGCTTCCTTTTGTTCGGACACATTTTCCAAATCATGTCCCAGCTCACGAAAAGCGATTCAAAGAAATTAAATATTTTAAAAATGCGTGTCATGCCTCCCAGATCTTCACATTTGTTCTCGTGTTTTGTGGAGGCGTTTCGGAGGTAGTGTTATCGCTACAGGGTCGCAGCTAATCAGACGGCTGCTACACGATCTGGAGGAGACACAAGTTTGTCCACTGGGATGAAGGCGCAGCAGGTGGTGCTCCCTCCCCTCCAAACGCAGACGTCGCTGAAGTTTCCGAGTGAGTTTGGGACGTTCCCTGGTTGAAGAAGCCCTGGTGTGGCAGCTTCAGCCCTGCAGTGTGGGAACAGTCTTCAGCACGGAGTCGTAGAAACAGTCTTCGTTGATCACCGAGGCAAAGCTTTGGACGCTGAAATCTTTCTCCAGCTCTGGCGCTTCTCCTCCGGAGCCTCGGCGCAGACTGGAGCCCCGCCTCCGCTCGGCGTCTGGACTCGCGGCTCCTTGCTCTGCGTCGTCCTCTGTGAAGTTGAGTCTCTGCAGCTGAGCCTCCAGCTCGCTGGTCAGGGAGCAGAGTCTGGTCCTCCTCTCTGCAGGGTCGGCCCCCCCAGCGCGGCTCGGCAGCAGAGGCTCAGAGCAGGTCTCTCCCAGCAGGGCACCGTCAGCTCTGCAGATCTCCTCCGGCTGACGGCGAGTCGTTCCCTGGCCGTCCGAGCGACACCGCTGCTGCCTCCGCCGCCAGGAGCTGCTCCTCTCCGCCGTCGACTGCCTGGTCCTCCTCAGGGAGCCGGCTGGCACTCGGTCTCTGAGGAGGGAGCGCAGGGCTCGGAGAACGACGGCCTTCGTCTCCAGACCACTAAAACAACACGACAGAGGTCAGAGAGGCTCAGACGACCATTTTCATCATCGATTCTCCTGTGTAACTTCATTAAAGTGAAAACGCCGCAGACGATCTTTTCTCCAGAAACAGACACAACGAGCTTGAGAAAACTGCAGAGTGCTCAGTAAAGAGCAGCTCGAACGGCTCGAAGTGTCGGTATGTTCGCTAAACCGATTCTCTTTACCTGCTGCAGAGCTGGAACACAGTCTCCGGTCGCCCCTCCACCTCCGACCTGCTGTGAACCAGCTCCCACACACACGGGTTCTCTGAGCCTGCAAACACAAGAGTCCACGCGTTAGCTCGGAGAATCGGAAAGAAGCTGCAGCGTCGGCGTCGCAGAGAGCGGCTGTTTGGTCACCCACCTGTAAAGGCGGCCGGTCGGACCTGAACGGCTGAAACCGGGATTAACCAACGGAACCTGACGGGGTTCAGGTCAGCGGAGCGGGAGCCGGCCTGTCCAACACAAAACACAAGTCACACAAACAGGTGATAAAAACCGGGAATCAGGTCAAAGCACGCGGCTCTAGGACTGAACGGAGACTCACCATCCTCTTCTTCAGTTTGACGTTGTCGCGATAAACCAGGATGACGGCTCGTTTAAACACTGAGGGCACATCAGGACACGGCACAGCGTCAGTGAGTGTCACATTTCACAGCAAACAAACAGTTTACGTACACGTCATAATTATCTGAGCTTTTACAATCTTCTGATCTTCATCGACAGTATTCATGATTTCAACCACTGTACGTTCTGGCAGCTGCTTCATATATAACAACACATCAGCTTTAATGAGTGTAGTGGATTCTGGTTGTGGGATCGGGTGGATCCGATACACTGGAGGAGAAATGGATCGCAACATAACAAAGGAAAGGATCAGAGAGTCTGGACCCACCGAACAGCGTGAGCTGTGGTTCTTTCCTCAGTCGTCCCAGAGAAGCCAGTGGATTCAGCCACACCACTGAGGAGTGGACCAGGAACTCCCCCATCGAGATCTCCGTCACCTGAGCGTCAGAGCGGAGGTTTGTCATTACTTTAGTTCCCGATGTGCGTATTCAGGCAGACGGCGGGTTCTGTTGGGCCTGAGTGACCGGGACATCAGGTCCACTGTGAAACTCGCACCCTCAACTCTTTCTACGTCTTTTAGCCTCCGGAGAACATCCACGGCAGAGGCGGATCATTCAAACGATAACGCGTCTGGCAACTGCGTGTGGCGCTTTAATCACCTGTTTGTCGGCTCCGCTCTGCTCGGCGGCCAGCTGGTCGAACACGGCGCCGTAATCCTCGTAGATTTTCTGCATCTCATTGATGTCGCTCGCCACCTTCTCCATGGCCCTCAGAGCCTCTGAGTGGACACAGGACGAGTCTCAGTTATTCTGAACTGAATTAGAGTCCGGCAGTGATTTCTCACATGATGGTCACGTGACATTTTCAGCTGAAAACAATTTCAAACTTTTTTTTTACTTTTGATACAGGTGAACAGAGGATGTTATAACTAACTATAATGAGACGGGACTTTGTTCCCTTTCTATCGGTGTGCGTTACCGCTCAGGTGTGCGTGTTCCGGGCTCTCTGGGTCGGTCAGGGACACCAGCTCTCGCAGCAGAAGCGGATACTTCAGGACTCTCTGCACAGGTTTGATCAGGTACGACTCCAGAGACGACGAGTGCTGATTGGTCGGATTCCTCGTCTCCAGGAAGTGTTTGAAGGCTGCATCTGTCTTCGCTGTAGAAACCATGGGATGTTTTTACGATCGTGTTTCACAGTTAGGGGTCGACTCTAAATCCAGTGTCAAGTGTTAATGGGCGCCGTGGAACCTCACCTCTCTCCAGAACTTTCTGGACTTTGATGTGATTGGCACAGAAACCGCTGTAAAGTTTGAAGTGGTCGGCATAGTAAAGAAAAGATCCGCCAAGCGAGAAGAGAAGTTTCTAAAGGGAAGAGAAAGTAACAGCCGCTACAGCCAGTGCGAACATCATCAGAAAACAACAAATGCACATGCATTAGAATAAATCTGATTAAATCAAATAAATCAATTAAACCAATGGAATACATAAACTACTGCTAAATAAAGGACGATGAAATAATCATTCAAATAGGAAAAATTTATATGAAAATTGTGCACAAGAAGACTATTTTAGAAAAATGAGAAATGTAAAATAGTAAATAGGAACTAAAACACTGGAAAATAATTGTGCAACGTAGAACAGAATCTAAATGGACTGAAAGAAATAATTGAAACCTGCATAGAAATAAAATAAAATAATGAAGCGGCTGACGACTTTTTACCTTGAACTGTTCCGGTGTTTCCAGGCTTCTGAAGTTGGGACACGAAGCGATCCTCTCCTCCAGCGTTTGAAGAAAAACTCTCTGGAAGTCCAACATCTCGGGCAAACTGCCGAACAGCGCCTCCATCTGAGGGGGAGACGACAGCGTCACAGACAGGAAACAACCTCACGTCTCATGGGTTTGCAGGTCGTTCTCGCTTCCGTACCTCGTCTTTAGTGAGGAAGGTCTCGTTCTGCAGCGGAGTCAGGTAGATGTCAAACAGACAGACCAGGTCCTGTCGGAGAAAACACTTTAGCCATCGGTGTCAGGAGCAAACCCCATAAACCTCATTCACTCTGAAGGAAATGATAACGCGAGCGGTACCGTTACCGCAGCGTTACTGACTTTGACGTAGGACTTCTCGGTGTCGACCAGCTCCTGGACGACTTTACGCAGACGCTGACACACGCTCAGGTGGGCCGGACTCGCCGGCTGCAGGATCAGGTCTCTGCTGTACGGGTTTTTAGGAATGCCGCCTCGGCCGCTCGGCCTTCTGGGAACGTCTGGTACAAGGAGTACACCCGCTCCATGTTCTGAGGGGGAAGGGGGACAGTAACTGGTCAGTATCGGGTCCAAAGAAGGTCAAAGGTCAGGACAGGTCCAATGACATTCCCCTGATCGCTCATCTTCATCCAACCCTTTTCCCGTCTGCTCTCAGCAGTACAGATGACGTTCAGTTACACATGCTCCTCAAGCAGAAGTAAAGAATGAAATAATGTTCACGGAGATTTACTAAAGACTAGTTCACCAAAAAACATGAAAGACACTGAAATACTGCCACTGCGTCCTCATCACTGAGAACTCAGCAAGTGTGTGAGTGGTTTTCAGAACATCTACAGGAAACGTGTTTTCTGCTGCTCGAGCCTGAAGCAGCCTCCTCGTTCATCATCATGACCTGAGCTGCCACGGACGTGGACCAGGTCTAATAAACCTCTGAGCGTTTCCCCCTGCAGCCATCCAGCTTTTCATACGAGACGACAGCGCTTCGTTTTCACTCCTCAGGCAGATTCATCTGGTCTCTGAGGACGGAACCGGAGCCACTCTACACCCCTACAGGCCAGAGAAGTCCAAAGGCTTTAAAGCTGAACTGCTTTACGTTAGAATACAGAGAGAGGTCACAGAACCACAGGTCAGACTCAGACCACATGTGGACGTGGACCAGGTCTGAACTCAGCCACACGGGGCAACAACATCACCTAGATCAGAATCCTGGATGCTGTTATTGTTACGAGAGACGAATGATCAGAACTACGACACTAATCTGCCGGTGCTGCAGCCTCATCTAGCACCTCTCCCAGTTGAAATCACGCGTTTACCAGCAGCACGAGGCCGTCCGCTGGCCGCTGGCAGCTCAGGCAGCACGCGGCCTCGTCCAACAGCCCGACCAGCCGCTCCATCAGCCCCACACCGGAGAGCCCCTCCCCTCCTTCCTGCTCCTCTTCTTCCAACGTCTCCAAGTCCTCCTCCTGTGGCAGCACCCAGCACAGAGCCCCCATGGTCATAGAGCCCCAACCGGGGTCAGAGGTCACAACCAGCACCACCAGGTCAGGAACAACATCTACAGGTTGGCTATGGTTCTACGAGTGGACACCATTAATCCTCTGACTTCAGCAAACACTCCTGAAGGTGTAAGCCTGGATTATCAGCCTGATCAGAGGTCACATGACACAGAGTCCGAACTCCAGGAAGCACAAAGGATTGTGGGAAGGGATTTCTGCAGGCACAGAGAGCTGTGACAGCTCCAGCCTCATTAACGACTCCATGCTGCTGACACACATCCAGGTCCACACTGTGAAATCTAAACAGCTGATCTGCAGAAATTAAAACTAGTTCTTCTGCACAGTCAAATTCAATGGAGACTCGGCCTTCACAAAACAAAGATGTCGTTAACAAAGAAAGTTAACGAAATGGAAGAACCGAGGGAATAAAAGAAAGAGAAGACACGGACTCGGACTGAACGTTACCTGTCTCTGCAGCTCAGTTTCCTCAGACGTTCTTGTTGATACGTCGTCAAAAACAGGAGGCAGGACGTCGATCGGAGCTTCAACAGAGACGACAGCTGAATCCGAATCTGTGAGATCAAGAGGAGTCTTAATGTTCTGGTTCTATTACGATTATGATTGCACATTAAATTGGCAGCAGCATTAAAAGGCTTTAACTGAGCCGCATTGATCATCGACAACGATAAAACAGTCTGAGCCTGCGAGCTGCAGACGAGCTGAACAACAGAAGAGCACGACGACCCCGTGGAAGCTCTTTTCAAAGCAGCTCCTGCGTTAAACAAAATGTGTTTTAAATTATCAGACTTTCTGTGTCCCTGCTTTTCCTGCTTGTCTCATGTCTCAACCATTGAATAAAATATTTCTAACTTTTGAATATACTTTTATTTCTTGCTCTTTTATTTTGAAAGTCAACAAAGTCCTAAAGGTTCCCTGGATTCAACGAAACATTAAAATTAGAAACCTGAAGTACTCGTGTTTATGCACCGTCCTGTACCTGTAATCCAGGCCTGCAGGTCTGGGGGGGCCGGGGGCTCTGCCGGGTCCCCGGGTTCGAGCCATGCTGCAGGGGGCTCCTCGGGGTCTTGGGACTCGTCTCTCCTGAGCAGCAGCTGCAGCTTCTGGTGGCTGAACAGACTCTGCATGAGGTCCAGGTCCAGACTGGAGACAGTGGCTCCGTTCACAGCCAGGATCTCGTCTCCTGCCCTGAGGCCTGCTGGGAAAAAAGTGAGCGAGGAAAAAAAAACCTCAGGATTTAGGAAGCTTCCTGTAACGTGTGAATCTGCACAAAAACAATAACTCCGGTGTTTGACCTTCTCGGGCAGACGGTCCATGTGGGTCGACCTCGCTGACGTAGATGTGACTTTTCCCTCCTCCGTCCACATGACCGGTCACAGCGAAACCTGCAGAGTCACTCAGTCATTTCATCGAATACGATTTATTAACGTTTTTAAAGTGAAAATTCATTATCAATTGATTCATTTAATTAGTTCAGTTTTGTGTCTTGACAAGCTCATAAAAAAGATCCTTCTTCAACTTTCAACACACGATAAAACTCCTTCTGAGGTATTTCGAGCAGCACTGATGTGAATTAAGAGCTCAGTGTGTTAAGACAAAAGCGCACTTGTGAAAACTGCGGCGTGGAGTTCTGCTCCTACCAAAGTCGGCCGCGGCGTCTGGGCGACAGATGTACAGGGAAAAAACACCGAGGTCTGAAACCTGCAGCTCGTCACTCACCTGAACAACACGAGAGACGAAGCTTTATTTACACGTGGCTGATGTTGAAGGATCGCTGATTCATTTGGTTTCTCTGTCTCACACACACACACACGTTTTAACAACCTCGCAGCATGTATTTTTATTTCTCTGTCTTTACACTATTGTTACTGAAGTCATTTACAGACAGTGTTTGATTCAGCAGCTGAATGACGAACGTGGGGTGAACAGACCTGTAGCGCTGCTGCAGGACGTCCTGCAGAGGGCGCCATCTCCGTGTGTTTGGGGGGACAGTCCGGCTTCTGCAGGACGAGACATTTCAACTTACACAAATCAAACTCAACATGGATCTTTTCCTATAGAGAGAGGACGTCACATGAGCTAGAAAATGTAAACGTGAAGCTTTAAACCATTTTCTGTTCAGTTTTTATTATTATTCAAATCTACACGTACTGCAGCGTTTGTTTGAAGTGACTGTACCGTCAACATCCTGAATGAGAAAAATAAAAACATTTCCTTCATCACGGTTTTAGTGCTCGTGTTAAAATAATTATCTGTTGTTGGCTGAAAAGTGTTTAACATCACAGAGAGAGGAAGTAAAACAGGAGAGGATGTAAATGAAAACTGCCGCAGCAGGATGCACAGGATGAGGAGGAGTCATGATGAGAGAAGAGGAAGGAGGAAGGAGGTTGAAAGGGAAGAGGAGCAGAAGCAGAAAAGGGGGTGGAGGTCATGTGACAGCAGGAGGAGAGGTCATGTGGAGAGGGGCAGGAGGTGGGGGAGTCCTTTTCTGCCTCTGTAGATGGATTAAGAGCTGGGGACAAAGGAATTCTGGGAGAAGAAAAGGCGCTCAGCCTTTAACCCCCCGTCCTCCGTACCAGCTGCCCCCCTAGACAAACTCTGCCTGAAGAACAACAACCATCTATTCCTCCTCTTTGGGGGCCGGAGAGCGACAGGTGGCAGCAGCCTCAGGACCAAAACCCGTCACACATCAGCAACTCTCTGATCGTTGTTTCAGCTCTTCCCACTGGGATCAGTGCACACCTTTATCTGCGCTCTGGCGCCGCGTTTGTAACGTTCTATTATTCACCCTTTCACAAGATACTAAAATACAGTTTGTCCGTCTGTTGCAACCGTTGTTTCCAGGGGGACACCAAAAGCTGCCGCACGGTGCTGGGAGATGCTTGTTGTTACGAGGTTACCAAACTGGATCTTTTATTAAGCTGCACACAGAGTTCTACATATGAAGTTCAAGTCACGGCAGATTGACTCGGGAAAATAAAAATAAAAGAAGTAGAACGTGTACCTCAGAGCTGTAGATGGCGACACGGTGAGTCGACGTTGTGGTGGTGACTTTACTCTGACAAACCTAAAAAGAAAAAAAAAACCGAGTCAGTGAAGTCATGACTCAGAACTGCACTAAAAATACCTCCTCGCCGTCTAAAATTAAACTTAATTAAAAACTACAGAGAGAGAAAAAAGACTTTGATACTAATTTGATCTGTTCCTCATTGAAACCAAAATTAGCCCCCGAGAACCATGAGAAAAAAAAAAACGAGGGCTCGAGCTGCACAGAAATTACAGGTTTGTGAAGTTGGGACGGTAATCAGAGCGGAGAAGCTGCAGCCAGTCTGGAGTCTGAGGACCACCGCCTGACAGTAAACACACCACCACCACCATCATCACCACTAACAACTGTGCCGCTGATGTGAGGAAGAGGAGAAAGCTGCTGCTTTCAAACACTTTTCAAACAAGTTAAAGAGAGTTTGCGCACGACGCTGTAAAGTAACTAATTACTGTTTAACTTCATATAATTAGTTACTTTTAAATGTTATTTTTACTGGACTGCGCTTGTGAACATCTTAAAAGATCCACGGGATCACGTCGGTAACAAAACGTACGTCAACGCCAGCTGAAAACTGTGCTGGAAACAACCTTTTACAGTCACATGCTGGGTTCAGGAACCGTGTGGGCTGGGCCGCCCGAGACATGTTTGCTGGACAGAACCAGCTGTTTGTCTCCTGCGGAGGACGACACAGCGAGCAGAAACGAACACCACATGTCCTTCAGAGACGTGACAAATCAGACCGTCATTGTGCCCGGAAAACCTCAGTCTGTGTGATCTGACGCGAGAGCAGATCCGGGACAGACGCTGAACAACATCCAGCTCTCACAGCAGCCTGCGGCGGTGGGTCAGTTACGGGACGTTCGTTGGATTTCACCAACATACTGAGCAATTAATAGAATAAACAGATATAATTCTGCAAACGTTTAGGAGCCCCTTAAATAAATGACTACGTCGCCTTCCAACACTTTTGGCCACACAGACAGCACAGGTTTGCGCTGTGGTGCAGAGGCGTGTGCAGCGTCTGTCGGCGTCTCTGAGCCAAAGTAAACCTTCAGCTGAACCGAGGAGCTGACAGATTCATCCTCCCCTCGACTCCAAATCGCAGACTCCCTGAATCCCAAAATAGCTCGCTGTTTATCAGGCGGGGGCCTCCAGGAGCCAAGGACGACAGAAAACGTAGCTGGCCGACGCTCCTCCGCTGAAGCGCTGAGGTTGTGCAGAGTCAGAGCTGAGCAGGAGCCAAACATCAGCTTCACAAAGACAGACTATGACGAGTGTGAGGGAGTCGAACGTGGACAACAACTGCAGTGAATCAGCAGCTGGAGACGGAAAATGACACGTTCTTCCCAAACACACAGCCTGAGTGTTTCCAGCGTGTTCGCTCTTTGCCTCCTGTGTACAATAACAACTGAAGGCAAACGTGAGCTGGAACGAGACATTTGGGAACAGAATGGAGACGTGCGCCTTCAGGGTTTGTCATTTAAATCATAAAAAAAAACGTGTTCACTCGTTCAAATCGAAATGCAGCAGTGTGGTGTTTTACCTGCGATGCGGAGCGTCTGTCCTCAGTGCAGCGTCTCTTGTGTCCGTCCAGAGCCTTCAGCGAGGACAGCAGCCCCCTCCTCCTGCTGTTGCCTCCTGACCGGGACCGACGCCCCCGCCTCAGCGTCAGCTCGCCTCGACTGCACACCTGAGGAGGAACAGGAAGTTGTGCGTTTTCCTGTCTGTTGGAAAGGTGTCTTAGCAAGAAGTCTGGGAGCTGCTCTTACTAGGGCGTGGAAGGAGGACACAGAGAAGACTCCCAGGCGTCCCAGCATGCTCTTGGAGGGCCGGCTCGCCACAGCAAGGAGACTCTTGGGGTTTGGGAGCTCGCTGCCCTGGAGGCTGGACAGATAACACCTCAGTCTGAACAGGTCCAGATTCAGCTTTTCCAGGTTCTGCTCCCACTGCTGGATCTGAACACACATTATCACAAAACAGGGTGGTGAGCGGTTTGTACCATCCACATATTCATAATGAAAACAGGTTCACGTAGCCTGTTGGCCCAGAGTAAAAGGCATTAGGCCAATAGTATATGGACACACAGATCGAAACACTGACCTCAAATGTCATCAGCGTCATGCTGTGGAACGATAACGCTGCAGAGGCATTTATTAACGACAATATCTAACGTGAATTTAGCCTGGGAGGCCGCGGTTTAAAGTCCTGATTCACGGCTCAAACTGCAACGTTTGCACTGTCAACTGTGCGTGGTGTATTAATAACACTCATGCAGTGTTTACTACAACCGAGCGCCGGCCTGTGGAATTTGCTCACCATCTGGACGCGGTCCACCGTACATTCTGCAGCTTGCTCATTTCAGCAGTGTTAGTGTTATTAGATCAGTATGTACATCAGCTGAGAGAACGTCGGGGTTAAATCATCGCCCACACTGGAACTACTACTACTACTGGAAAATATCAAAATGTCATGTAAAATAACAAGAGGTGTAAGAATATTAATCCAGACTTAGATCGTAAGAGCAGTGAACATCAAGGCTCATATCGTTCAGCAGCCGGGTAATCTCTTTCTCTGAACTACGAAACTGATCCCAGCGCTGCTGTCTGATCTCGGAGGTCGTCCGACTGCAGATTACAGGCTAATCTTTCTGCTCAACATTCAATTACACATTTAAATGGGGCGGAAGTGAGCAGTTGGACAGAGAGACGGGATACAAGTGTGCGCTTGTTGGACTTGTTGGAGCAGAGAGACGTTGTTTTCTGTCACGTGGGACAGTGCTGTGGTGTCTCTAAACACGGGCCTGAGTTCCTGTGGGAAAAAGTCCGACAGGAAAGATGAAAGGGAGGACGGGTTGGGGGGAATCCCTCTCTCTGGTCCTCTGCAGGGAGGTTAGATCTGGTGATAATCACACTGTGAAGGACAAAAATGAGCACAGACGTCCTCACCAGCACCTTTTATGCTGATTTTCTGAAAGTCATCGCCACGCGATTAGGCGTGATGGTAAAAACAGCTGTGATGGAGGCGGGTCGTCAGTGGGCTTGTGCGTGTAGGTGTATTCTTTCTGACTGTGGTCCGCTTCGAGTTGATGTGATACGATGCTGCTGTCACCAGCTCAACATTTGGTCCACGATGCCACTTTTAACAACCTCATCTGGTTGTATCGTTAGCGGGAAACCACTAGTTGTTTCAAGCCTTAAAAAACATCTGGAGCAGATTCTACACTCGAGCTTGGGTAGTTTCTTCTCTGCAGCTGCCAGGACATCCTCAAAGCTTTTTGTTATGTAAAACCATCAACGATATTGGAGGCTCCTCCGGCTGCTGCCCGGCAGCTTTTCCTTTCAGTTGGGAAAGAGTTAACACTTTAACCTGCAGCTGCTCTAACTCACACGGCAAAGATCAGGGAAAGATCAGGGAAAGATCCCAGGAACATGTGGGTTTCCATTTGTTGTGGTACTATTGAACCCAGCAGGGAATTGAACCTGTGACCCTGCTTCCCCCGTCAGAAAACGCCACCGCACACTGACCTGACTCTCCACGGCCTTCCTGTTCTTCTGCTCCTTGATGATGGACAGCTGCAGCTCCGCCATCTTCTTCATTTTCCCATCCATGTCGATGTTATGCAGCAGCGAGCGGGTCTGACTGCAGAGGAGACGCAGCGTGTCCTCCCTGCCCTGACGTTTCGCCAGCAGAGAGGCGCTCGCAGAGTGGATGGCCGTCACCCAGTTCTCCAGGTCGGTCTGGTTGGTGGCCTAGAAAAGGCAAAAACGGATCAGGTCGTTTACTGACAGTTTCAAAGCTGCAGGGACCAAAATCATCGGGAGGCGCTGACACTCAAAACAATACGAAGCCCTGGAGACAACATGTACAAGGTTTTCAGAGCTCTGACATTTAAATAACAAAGCCTATAGACTTCAGCCTTAAAAACAATCTGTTAATAGTGTTTTTGTACATGAGCTGGGTGAACACGAACAAAACCAAACTTATAAAGAATTCATCATTTCATTTTCACTTCTGTGTTTAAAACTGGAATCACTTTTTAAAGATTCAACAACAAAGGACAATGAACACCATCGTCCCCGGTCTGGGGGTCTCGGTCTGGGGGTCTCGGTCTGTCTTGTTTGTGTCCCAGGAAAACCGTCATATCTGTGGAGTTTTTATGCCCAAAATACTGCAAAGTGCTTTGTTCTTGGTAATCTGTGTTGACCAGTGTTGCTGTCGTAAACTAGCTGGTCGACCGGAATGTGACGTCGATGTAAGCGAATGCCTGGCTACTCGTTTGTAGCGCTCCAGCATTCATCCTTCTCAAAGTAACTCTACCCAGTTTGTGGCAACATTCCGTGTTTCATATGTGCACAAAGACAAAGAGCTTTTTTCCCCAGTTTCAGACACTAATGAGTCAAGACCTCAACTCGATCCAACACCGTTGGGATTGACTGGAACATCCGACTTTGACCCCGGGTACGTTCCCCGGCACTGCTGACATGTCAAATCGTGAACGGTGGCGGCATTGAGTTTCACAAGCCGTTCACTCATTGAAGCCCACAGACTCCTCCCAGAGAAACAGCTCAGAGTTAATGGGAGCGGAAAAGATTTCAACACCAACATCTGTGTTCATGAGGGTTCAACATAGGGTGGAAAGACTGGAACCAGGGAAGTGGAGGTTCCACCTCTGGATCCTGACAAACAGACACTATAGTGAGATGCCCTTTAAGATCTTATTTTTGAAAACGCTCACGTTTCGGCCAGAAACTTTCTGGTAAGAACTCTGCATTTCCTGTAAGATTTGTTCCCGCCAGCTGCACTCGGCCAGCGAACAACGTCTGCTGGTCCCACCGCGATGGTGGAACGAGCTGCCGGACTCTGCACGCTCAGCGAGCTCACTCCCAGTATTTAAAGAACTGCTGAAAACATCGTTTGCACTTAAAAATTAAAAAAACGTTCTGCTTTCTACTTCCTCGTACTTGCATCTCATGAACCAGAAACACTTCTTCTCACCGCACTTTACTCTGATGTTTTTCTCCGTGACTTTAAGATTTTTGCTGCCTTGTACTTCACTTGTAAGTCGCTTTGGATAAAAGCGTCAAATGACTAAATGTAAATATCACATCGTAAAGCAGCAGTTTGTGAAGTTGCCTGACAAAAGGACGCAGAGGAGGTCCGATAAGTGAAATGGCCAAACGGACACTAACAGGTGTTTTAGTTCAGGAGGGAAACGTGTCAGAGGATTAAGTGGCTCACTGTTGTAAAGGGACATTTGTTCCAGCAATTAGCTGCGTGTTAAAGGCTTCACCCTCCTCCACACTCCATCTTCAGCTCCTGACGCCTTAGAACAGCTCACTTTCCTGCTCCTCAGCGAGTGTCCAGGAATACACAGAGATGTGTCGCACGTGACTTACAGCGAAGAGGAGCGAGAGTGTGGATGATGTTTTCTTCGTTTACGCCTCTGTCTTTTAAGGGCAGAGCAGGAAACGGGCGATGAAAAGGGGCAAAGTACAGATTAGACTGTCAAAACCTAAACAGCCTAATTTGTGACTACACACACACACTGAGAGACACGTGAAGCATGAGATTTCGCCGTTTTAGAGGGAGCCGCGTTTGTGGCCCCAAACCTGGCAACCTCCCAGTGACAGCATAGGGGCACAGACTTGTTCCACACCAACCTCTGTTTTACGTTTGAAACGAATTGTGTGGATCCATCCTGTCATCGCTGGGAGCAGGACACACACTTTCACTTCGATTGGAAACATTGTCATTAAATCAAACTGCTAAAGAGTTTGATGTGTGACATCTGCATTTTTCATTTGGAGGTTTATATTTGGTCCGTTCAAGTTTGTCTTTAAGCTCTTAGTAGGACCACAGTGGACACTGGTCTCTCTGGTAACACTGGTGCAGAATCAGGAAATACCCACAGACGCAGAGAAAATCCTGAAATGCGCTGAAGGCCGTGTGCATGTTTGTGGTGACGGTTCTGTGCTGGTTCTGTGCTGGAGAGGGAAAACACAACCGCCCACATCACTGCGCCTCCGCCATTCACACTGTGGTGGGACTGAAATGACAGAGGACGACGGCCAAAGAAATGCAGACAGCAATCAGCAGAGAGGAGGATTCCATTTTAGAAAGAGCGAGATAAGAGCTTCCTGGAGAACTGCAGTTTCACTCAGTAATGGACCACGGCCTTACAGGATTCTGGATCGGAGGGGTTCTTTCTGTTAGCACATTCAACTCTTTACCAACCAAGTTTGAATTTCTGACAACGTCATTTCCTGCCTGCAGGTTACTATTTAACACTCACCTGAAACAGGTAGACGTCTCCGTACGAGTTGCTCAGACAAAACACGTGTTCCTTCTTGGGATGCTCGGGAACGGCCTGGACGATGCTGTCGTCGGCCAACAGGGCGTAACGCGGCGAAAGCTCCTGCTCTGTGCTGCCGGTTTTCCCATAGGTTTCATAAAACAGCAGGGTGCAACCTGACACAACACAACACAACGTTTTTATTGTAAAGCTGCGAGCTCAGAGGTTCCTGCATTTGGATGCACGCTGAAGGTCAGTGTTTCATGTCGGAAATTCATAATTACGATCCCAAAGGCCATCATTCTGGATACTGTCCTTAACCGTCCACTGACTCTTCAGAGGTTCTTCTGTAGTTCCTTCCAGCCTGGGAACATGCACTACTGTTCTGCTACAGTCTTCAGAAATCTCAGAAATCGATTGAAAACTGACACACGTCTACAAACCTGAGTTGACAGCGAAGACCCAGATTTCTACAAATAAGACACCTGACTCTGATTTCCCCTTCAAACGAACTCAAAATCATAGATGTCCACTTACTTTTGCCACATAAAATAAAATTAGTTGCTTGCATGTCCTGCCAACACTGAAAACATTTATAGTAAAGATTTGACTTTGCTCCATTTACACATTTTAAAATAAAACGTATCAACCTTGACAACATTCATTGTTACTTTAGTCTTACTGGACAGTTTGTCTTTACCATCCATTCATTTTAAGAGTTTTAAGAGTTGACAAAGCAAGAAATGAAACCATGACCTGCAGAAGTCACGGATGATACACGCAAAGACACAAACCCACCGTACACGACCCGTGTCTGATGCTCTCGTACCTTTCAGCGTGACCCAGTACTGTCTCCACTTGCGGCGGCCGACCAGCTCCAGCTTCCTGTCCTTGTTGACGGTGATGAGGGCTTTAAAGCAGAGCCATCCGGCCCGCCGCACCACCCCTTGCTCCTTCTCCAGCAGGGCGTTCAGGCGCTCCTCTTCTCCTCCCACCTCCCCGACCATCTCCTCCTCCCTCTCTTCGTCGTCCTCCTCCTCGTCGCACTCCGACGACTCGGTGCGCTCGGCGGTGCTGCCGCAGCCCGTCTCCAGCTCCTGCATGAAGTTCTTATAGATGTTCTGCCGCTGGGCATCGCTGCAGCTGTGGTTCAGGCTTCTGGGGAAGCTGCAGTGGACTGAAGGGACCTGGTCCTGGTTCAGAGAGTGGAGAGGGTTGGACGACCACAGGGTGCCGCAGCCAACCAGCTCAGGGCTCAACGTGGAGATGAAAACGTCACCTGGGTCACTGCTGTACGGCTCCTAGACAGAAACCAGTTTATTAGGGATTTTTTATTTCGGTCAAATTACAAATACCAGAATTTCAGATTACTCCCTTACATTCAAAACACGACAAAGTCCCGCTGCCCATAAATATTATCAATATTAGTCAGATGGAAACTGTTTTCAGTGTTTATACTCTGAGAATCTCCAAACAAATTACAATGAAAATGTCTTTTAGAATTTTTTTATGTGCGCTATTCGCTTACAGAATTTAATGCACGTCATTTATTTAGTCGACCACTTTCCTTTAAGTCCCTTTGTGCTTTTTCTCGTGTTTTTACTCATCGGTTTTTACCGGTTTCACCTCAAAGTTTTTTTAATCAATTCGTTTTTTCATGTCCTTAACATTTTTATTGACTGCACTGCTCTCACTGTCTCATCGTCTTATTTCCCTCGTCGGTGGCGTGAACAGTGCGTTTTTTTCAAACCTGTAAGTTTAGGGTGTGTCAGACCAGCCTGTGACTTCTCTGAGGCCGTTTGCTGTTTGGTAAATTTGCTTTTAAGGCGTGAAGTGTTTAGGAGTTAGTTTAACCGCCCTCGCGTTTTATCCAAGATTACAAAGACGTGGCCGTGAATGTGCCACACGCTGCACGGTCAGCGTAAAAGGACAAACACTGCACAACCAGATCGGAGCGTGGATCGGGGAGGGGGGGCGTGAACCACTGAAGCACCCGATAGTCGTGTTTTCCACTGTTATCAACTTCTCAAATCGCTTTGGTTTTTGAGATGAGGCTTTCACCGTGAAACTGATCATTATTGTCTTTGTAATAAGTAAAGGAGAAGGAGCCGGACTCATATTCAGCACAAGTTCAGCTCATCCTGCTAAATGTAAACAGGAAATGGTGTTTATCCAAGCTCACAGAGAATCAAACTGAATCGTTGGACAAACATGGATATTTAAACAAAGAAACAGACTTTTTCCAAATATGATATATATCAAATTTTCCAGTATTTATATGGTTAAAGAAGATGGCGAATTATTGAAGTCATTTTTTATGGTGCTGGCATAATCACAGAAACATAAACTGGTACTAATGATATCAATACTACGACCTCTGTGGGGTTAAAAATCGTTATTCCTACATTGTATATTATTTAATGTACGTTAAATGATAAAATATTATAGTGGACACAACAGTGACACACAGCAGTGAAAAAAAGCCTCTTTAAGAACCACAAGAAATAAAAACAGTAAACTTTACGGAACAACAACAATTTTTCAATCTCATACAGATATGGAAGACTTCATATGTCTAAAATAAAACAAAAATTCACAGAAATAAAATACACACTGTTGCCTCTTATTTAGTTCCCGTTTACTGTACGATTGTATTTTGTAGTTTACGATGGAATGAAAAGCATATTGAAATTGTGTTGGCATCACATAGAATTTTTAATTTAAACAATTTTTTAAGCTACCAAAGACAAAATGCTAAATGTCACGTATGAAACCTTCTGAATTCCTTTTTGATTTGTTTTCATTCTGGCTTTTTAAATCTTCCGTACCCACTCACTGCTTCTCTCATCTTCCTCCTAACCAACGGTTTCTTACCTGGATCCTCCTCTTCTTCCTGCTCAGGCTTCCTGTCCAGTCACTCAGTCGTCGGATTCGGCTCTTCAGAAAGTCTTTCCGGCTGTTCTTTAAGGTGGCGCTGACAGACTCGGCCCTGCGACAGGGCAGCGTGAGGGAGGAGTAGCACCGCTCCACACCTGAACCCTCCTCCTCCTGAATCACGTCTCCCAGCAGCGTCGAGGAGGAGGCGGCTAACCTCTGTGGCTGCAGGGAGGCGTCCGGTGCCGTGGGGAAGCTGGGCAGCGCCGCGTGGGTGGCGTAAACGTTATCCAGAGACAAAGCAGAGGATGAAATCAGAGCAAAGTCTCTCAGGTCCGGCTGCAGGATCACAGAGTCCCCGATGCCGCTGTCCTCTGTCCGACCAGAGGTGGTGGAGGTGAACTCGTTGGTCTCTGCAGAGGGGAAGAGAAGGTTCGGCGAGTTAAATCCAGGTGAGACGTTCGCCACCTGAGCTGAGAACGAGGTGTTGCTGGTGGCCGTCTCCTTGGTGTGGGTGGAGGAGAAGGTTCTGTAGCCGCTGCTGTTGTCCCCACTCTGCCTACAGGTGAACACAATGTCTGCCGGCTCAGTGCCGGTGCCCCACGGCGAGTCGTACCAGGAGCCGTCGGAGCTGAGCGAGCTGCCCTTGCTGGTGTGGACTGAGGCTTCTCCACCCGCGGCGGGGGCGGAGGTGACGACAGGGAGCCTGGGTAACCCCTGCGTCTCAACGGGCAGCAACCTGCTGTTGGTGAACTCCACCCTCATGCTGCCATCTCTGCTGAGCACCACCTTGGGGCTGCCCCCGCTCTGCAGAGACGCCCGCTCCCCACACATACCGTTACTCCCGCCACCGCCGTCCAAGTAGCCAACCTGACCCCTGCAGTTCGCTTCGCCGTAGCTCTGGGGACACTCGGCTCTCAGTCTGGAGCCCCCTCTGGATGATTTCAGTTCACAATGCCAGGACGTGTACGGTGAGCCGCTGGCGTGCTGGTTCAGGTAGTTCCTGCCCCGGCTCCTGCGTTCCCCCTGGCTGCTCCTCCACCAGCTGCGAGCTGAGGGCACCTCCTCCCTCCTGGGGGAGAACCTGAGGGAGCAGGAGGCCTTGGCAGGAGAGGAGAAGCTGCTGTGACTGTCTGCGTTTCCCATCACTACCTGGAGGAAGATCAAGGAGGATTACTTCATCAGCAAGACAGTACAAGCGCCAGGAAACGTTCTGAGGCGGATCACACTGAAACTGCATCGCCACAGAGAAAGACGAGCTTTTATCATTCATCTCCAAAAATATGAACAAAGTTGGAAACTTAGTTTTAAGAGTCCAAAACTCACTTCAGAGTAAAGACAGAACCAATGCGGAAAAAAAGTGTTCGCTACGGCAGCTCACACGTCAACACGTCCGTCTCCGTGGCGACTCAATAAAGCCCATCCACTGAAGATGACGACTTAGTGAAATGATTGAAAGCTCCAGGAAAAAAGCTCAAAGCAGATGTGAAGTTAGTGAGGGGTCCCACAAACAG
This sequence comes from Channa striata, assembly GCA_033026295.1. Taxonomy (NCBI): domain Eukaryota; kingdom Metazoa; phylum Chordata; class Actinopteri; order Anabantiformes; family Channidae; genus Channa; species Channa striata. The sequence goes on from CM065170.1 coordinate 834,306, forward strand.
TAAGATCCCGCTGCTCGTAGGACAACACTTCACATCTACTGCTCTGATTAATATTTCTATTACACATGAATGCAGTGAAATATGACTGTTAGTTTGCAAGTTAAATCACTTTGGCTTAAATCTTTCATTTCAATTTCATTCATTTCAGTTTTTTCATTCTATTTCAACCAGTTAGTGAGCGGACACAGAAGCAAACGACGTCCCCCCAGGGCCACAGTACGACACTAAACACACAACCACATAAACTACACACAGTTAAAGTGAACAAAAGTTAAACAGGAAACGCAAAGTGCACATGTGCAAATTACAAAAGATAATCGTGCAACAAGTCACAAGACGTTTGACACAGACACTGGTACCGTGGTTAAATCGAGACAATTTGTAAAATGTAAAAAGGCTTTTCTTCAACTGGTTGCTACAAAACACAGGTTCTGTAAAGCACCTTAAGACAAACACTGCTACATGTTCACGGACATTTAAAGACAGAAAACATTTAAATACAGGAACGTGTCTCACGTCTGTGAAAGGACAAAGCTGCAGCAGGTTCAACATAAAAGACACAAAAGTTGCTTGTGTAACAAATTTTACCTTTGTGTTGTTTCGTGTCCACAGTGAGAAACTCTGCAGCTCCGTCCTGCTCCGTCCGTCTCCTCCTCTGTTCACTACTGAAGCCTCGTCTCCTCCAGCTGCTCCCTCGCTCTCTCCCTCGCTCAGTGTTTGTCTATGTCGCTCGCCCCCTCATCTGTTGAAGGACAACAGAGGGAGGGAGGGGCTTCATGAGCTTCAGCACAGACTTTGCCTCTGTATAACCCCCTCCCCCTCTTCCATGACGTCCCTCCTCAAACCAGACCCCTTTCTGTCTTCTATTCATTTTCTGCTATGCTGAACGATTTTCTCCTCATTTTTCTTTTATGCCTCAGCATCAACCTGAAATCGTCAGACGCAGGATTTAAGGAAACCGTCCAATTCTAGGGTCCATCAGGGTTTCACAGAGCTGAAAAACAACTGATTTCTTGGTTTTGTTTCTGTCTTACCGCTAGTCTAACGCTCCAAGATGCTCAATTTAACGTGCTCTGGTCTGATCAATGAATACAAACTGTCTCCGTAAAAATATAATGCATTGACTCTTACTGCAGACAAAAAACAAGACCATGACACTTGTCCAAGTCAAAATTGTCCATAAAAAAATACTCCAAAACACTTTGTCTCGATAAACTGAGTGAAAGTATCTAAAAGGAAACAGTCCAAAAACAATTCACATTCAAGTCAACGTCTGGGACCGAGCTGACAGAGACACGTCCACTAGTCCCTGTGAAAACCCAAACAACAAACCCACAGGACTGACACTGATCTTCCTCAGGTCCTCATGTAAAGTTGATTCAAGGGTCAAAAATTTGTAGCTGTTCTTAAATGTGTTTAATATAAAAGTATCACTTCCGGTAACCTGTGATCAGATCTCTCACGAACTAAAATATTTCTTAACTGTAAAATCTTTGATACTTGTCACAGTTCATAAGAAAACCGGGAGAGCTGTGAGCTTTCCAAAGTTCCTGAGAGCTGCAGGGAGGTCAAAGGTCACAGTGGACAACCAGCTCATGCAGGACGACGCCCATCCCGTCGCACTGGTCAAAGCTGGAGAGGAAGGCGGGCGGGGGAGGCACTGACCTTTGACCTGTGCCACTGAGGAGCTGAAGAGAAACCTCGACAGCTGGAACGAGTCGAGGGAAACGAGGAGCTGCTGCTGTTTGAGTTTGGGCAGCTTCAAACCCACAGTGATCACGTCCGGGTGGGTCTGACTGACGGGGTCTGTCCAAGCCCACACGGGCTGTCTGCTGTCCAACGCATGTGGACTTTCACCGCATCACTTCACGTCCTCCTTCCTTTTTTAGACAGCAAATAAAGGCTGAGACCGTTGGTTTCCGGGAGATGAACCCACAATCAAAAAAAAAAGAGCCGAGCCATAACAATAAAACCAAGGAGACTGCAAACTGAGGTTGTTTATCTGATATCAAGTGTGAGGTGACGACACAACATACCACCTACTAATAACTTGTTGACAATGTGCAGACCAACTTGTCTTTCTCTAACGTAACGATGTGCAGAGGCAGGCTTACTTGTGTCCGGAGGGCCAACGATTATCCCTCCAGAAGTCGACGTATTATAAAATGCTGCAGCTTTATTGGATTCCTGTGCTCCACAACTGAGCTGATGACAAATAATTCTACAGATCACGTCGATATAAGAAGCAAATTCTTGCAGAGCACGTTACAGAAACCGAGCACCTCCACCGCTAAACACTGACAACTAACTTGTTGCTCATGTTCGTATCTAACCACAAAAACAGCAATACAAACATTAGTTTCCTTGACAACTGTTTAGGCAAAGACAATTATTTGACGTCTTTGACGATGTCATCGGTGGTGCAGTAGAATAGAACAAACATTGTTGCTTGTGCAGATAGATTTTCTTGATTATTGGAGCAGAACAGAAACAAGGAGCTTGTTGAACTTAATCCTGCTGATCCAACTACAACTGCATTGAACAACGTCGTAATGATTCACTGAGAAGAACCCGCCTGTGCGGTAAACTCGGATTCTGCAGCATCCTTGTCTCGGTGCCCCTCCTCCCTTCAGGCCGCTGCGGTTTTGTGTCTTGCAGCTCTGAAAGGAGAAAGTCTGCCGTCCACTTTTGTCTGCTCGTCCTATCGGCCATCTGCCGGCTCGCAGGGACGTCCCGCCACGGGCAACCCCCTCGCATTCTTCACTAACAAAGACCCCCCTCATCTTCATCGCCTCCTTCCCCCGGCAGGCGTGAGGTTGACATATTGAAAGAATCCATCAGATTTGAACTGAAAAGGGTCTGATTATTGTGCAGATTCTCCGTTTGTACGGAGAAATGCCACCTGTTCTCACAGAGGACTTCACAGAAGAGTTTACCCTCAGTGGTTTTAAATCTGTCCAATAAACACACGGAATAAAAATCTGCCATGGCGGGATGAGTTTTGCCACACGATAAAAGTTTTGTTGAAAAGGAGGTTGACTTTCTTACTTCACCGTTTTTTTTTCTCTGCATCATGAAGTTTTTGACTCAAGGCCAAAGCAGGAAGCAGGAAGTCCAGACCAGGCATAAATAGGAGGAAACTGTGCGCGCACATACTTCATACTGATTTGAACTAATTTTGCATAATACATCATGGCTGGCGTCTGTCTTCAGGCTGCAGGGGACGTTGTGTGGCTCAGGTCTGTGCACTCTCACCATTTGCTCCATGTAGGTGTAGGTTTTATTTTCATGCATGTGTTTGCGGACCGTCCATCCTGGTGCAGGGACCCTCGTTAACTGATCTCTTCCATTGTTCTTCCTCTGTTAAAGCTTTGTTGTGCCTCGTGTGATCTGAGGCTCTAAGGACATTGTGTGGTGATGTACAGATTGTAGAGACCCTCGAGGCAAATTTGTGTTATTGGATTTTATCAGCAGAGTCTGACTTGGCTTCTTTGGGTTTTATTTCTGCAGCACAAACAGGGGAGGAGGTCTGTCTTGTGTTTTTGCAGGGAAACGCCAAGCAGCAAAATGAGCGCTCCTCCTCCCCACAGGAACACAGAGAGGCAGGAGATTCGACAAGGAGAAGGGAGGCTGGAGCCGGCAGCCACTTTCTCCCCATCAAAGGAAGTGTGCCTTTGCAAGTGCGGGTGGGGGTCGGTTTCCTGAGTGGGCTGACTGGGGTCCTTGTCCTGGTACTGTAAGCAGACGGGTGGGGACCCCAGACTCAGGTGGGGCTGGAGTGTTTGCTTTGGTGTGGCCTTTGCAGCTGCTTCCTCCTCTGCAGAGATTCACACATGCAAAACAGCATTCACAGAAGCTTCTCTTCTCATTCAGAGGATTTTGTCAGGAATCACTCAGCCCAGCAAATCTAACAGCCCGGGCTCAGTAACTGATCCAAATCTTTGTATATCAGATGTTCTCTGAAGCTCTGGTGAGCTTGGTGAACAAAGGAAGTCCAGAATGCAGGTGGCCTTGCTTGGTACATGGCCGATAGATTGGGGGGGGGGGGGGGGGGTGAAGTGTGAAGGTCGACCTGAACAAGTTACATCAACCTTCTGACTGAAGCATGTTGATCTAGTGTTAAATGTTGCCGCCCAGTTACGTCTAGAAATGTTTGATGGCAAGAGGAAAAGGATCCAATCGCATTGAAATCCAGAAAAAAATGAAACAAAACAAAAAACACAGCTGACAGACGGCGACTAACTCAGAGTTATAGGCGCCTTCTGCTGGTTAAACCAAACTACGTTTGACCTGGGATCAAATGTGATTAGAGTCCCCTTAACTGTCCTGCACTGCCTGAGTCTGTCAGCCTGCCCAACACCCACAAACACTTCATTCATTTAATCTTCGATTAGAGCGGAGGTCATCGATCCCTCATAGCAGCTGAACAGCCTGCTGGGAATCATGATGAGGATGATGAAGGCTGGACAAAAGCAAACCCCCCTTTGTAGCAGCAGTGGTAGTATTTCCTCTGATCTCCATCATTTACGTGTGAGGTGCACAAACCAAGGCTAAAGGGAACCAGTAATTCTTTCATCAGCTGCTATCGCAAAGTGAATTGTAGCAGCAGTTTGAAAGCTTAAATTTTTTACAAGTGAAAATATGCAAATTCACCCAGCACAAAGAAAACAACCGAGAGGATCAGTTCAATCCATCAATCCAGTATGTTTTTAAAAAAGTGTTCATACAAGCCCTTTGATGAGCACTTAGCAGAAAAACATGTTTGGACAATGACTTTAAGTAATTTGCATTCATAGTCACACTGAAGAGACGCCCTCAGGCCCCTCGGAGCCCTTAGGTACTCAAGTTTAGGGAAGCACTACTAAATGATTTGCACCATAAAAACATCTGTCACTGCAACAAGCGTCTCTGAACTCTGATCTGAATCCAAACGGACAACTGTGAGCTTCTCAGTGAAGAGCTGAATGGACGGAACGTGTGTGCGACCACACTCTTCTTTTTTGCCTTTGTGGTAAAGAGAGTTCCGAACAAAGCAGCGACAAGTGCCCAGCGTCGGCCTCTTCAGTTCAGAATCCAGATGCTGCTGCGGGGCCCTCTGCCCTCCAGAACATTCATCAAAACGTAGGACTCACTGTCACAGAGACAAGTGCAGCTCAGAGCTGAGAGGGTTTTCTGCAGGGACGAGGTTGGTTTAAAGCCAGTTAAAGGAAACACTGGGGGTTCCGTAATTACCGGGGGGTGAAAGATTCTTCCTGGACAAAACTATTTCAGCCGTTTGCTTATCAACCCATTAAACGGTCAATACCACACCATAATTATGCTTCAGTAGTGGCAAACTCACAAGTACGCTAGAATCCGTGTTTTTATAAGGGGAGGAGGAGGCTCGAAAACTTCAGTCAGTCCTACGACCTTTACCTAAACCACGCCGATTCTGTGCCTAACTTGAGACCTTTTTTTGGTGCATTTGCGGCACGAAAGGTCACATGATAATGGAGTAGAGTTAGGCAGAAAATATTACTTGGTTTAAATAAGACAGAGATTTTGCTGAAAGCCAATAGAGTGAAAGTGTGTTCACAGGCTTCATCAGCGTCACGCCAATAAGACACTTTTCATCCAACAATTTTGGTAGAACGAATAGCCTCTTCAGGGTCTTGGGGCGCTGGAGTCTATTTGGGCCAGACGTGGGGTTCACCCTGGACAGGTCTCCAGTCTGTCTCAGGGAGACATACACAGACAGACAACCATTCACACCTGCAGGCGGATTGGAGTCACCAATTAACCTAACGTGTACGACTTTGGACTGTGGGAGGAAACCCACACAAGCAAATTCCACACAGAAAGGCTGCAGCCTGTAAGAGCGCAAGATTAGATAAATCTGACTAATATGTGAAATTGTAGAACGCCCCTTTAGGATATGGTCTCACGGAGCAGACAAAAAAACCTATTTCGTGGGGCAACTAGACTGGTAGCAGCTGCCAAATAATAAAAGGATGAACAGATCGTAGGTTTCGAACATGGACATCATCAGTGAAATGCGACAAACAGTGGAAGACTGTCCAAGCCAGACTTGAGTGTGCAGGGAGTACGACCTGACAGAAAAAGTCCACGGAAGAAGAAACACTGTCGTTTTTATGTTTAATGAGGCTGTTGGTTAAAATAAAATCTGATCAAGTTATGTCAAGAGTGATATATTAGACTCCTCTGATCAGGCCAAAGTTTGCTCAGAATTATTTGGAATTTTGATTTAACATGGAGAAAATTATTATCATGATAAAAACAGCGAGTAAAGGGAAAGATAAAGTGCTTATGTCAGTACATAGAAGTAATGTAGTGGTGGCTGTACTGCTCTGCAGCTAGACGACTCAAAAGCTACAGAACATCTGCCAAGAAGTAGAATTTAATTCCCACTGTGGCGTCCAAACATGAAATCAACAGCCGTAAATGCACTGCTGGTCCTGTTTGCATGATTGGGACAAAAAGCCTCCATTAGGGAAACATATGCCGTTTTCCTTCGAGATAAAACACTGATTAGCTCGCACCGAGGGAGAGCACGCAGACTGCGAGGAGTCGAAGCTCCAAACTGTGAATAATGATGTTGGTCAGAAAACCCTCAGTGGGTAAAAGGAGCCATATGTTGGCATCACAACTCAGAGCCAAGAGGCCGGGGAGCGACGGAAACAAACCCGAGATGGATCGTCTGAGAACGGCCTGAAATCACTGATGCTCGTGTTCACCCGCTGGTTTCACGAGCTGAAGAGGTCTCGTTAATTTTTTATTCGCCCATCTGGCTTTGACTCAGACAACGGTTCAACTCTTCAGGCGCAGCCCACACAGCAGCTCATGCAACAGTTGAAGGGACAGACCAACACCTGTCCAGGAACAGGAAGTAACCCCCCAGAAATTCAGCATTTAGCCCACAGCTCGTGTCAACAGAGGGAAACCGAGGAGTAAACAGTGACTGAAAGCAGCATGTGTCAGATTACTGAAATAAAAAGAGCCATTTAAAAGGTTTCAAAATCCCTGGATTACCACCAAACCCTGATCACAGAAACCAACTTTCAAACAGGAAATGGTTTGGACTGTTTAACCGGACATTGTAAAGCTGGTGGCTCATGTTGTGATGCCGCGTTTCTTTTCTTTAAAACATAAAATTGACCTTTGATGGCAACACTTTTACTATTTCATTAAACTGTGGGTAACTGTACAAGAAATCTACATTATTCTAAAACCAGAGGTTGATCAAAGCTGCCGTTTTTGTCCAAAACTATAAACCACACAGATTTTGACATTGACACCACCGACTAGTAATAATTTGCTCATCATGTGGTTTCCCCCAGAACCGTTTTCAGGGACGATGGCAGGAGGATGACAAGCTTTGTGTGTGTACTAAAATGTTTTGTTAGTCTTCAACTCAAGACTTCAAGTAAAACCAATTACAATGGAAGAGGTTCGAACAATCTTCAAGAAATATACATGAAATAAACATAAAATACACATAATGAAATATATGAAAACTATCGTAAACTGTAATTCGAAACTTTATCCATCTGCAACCAAATGCTGAGGAGCATTTCCTCATCATAAGCACAATGTGCAGCCCACGTTCCTGCACCACCAGTTTTTGCACGTTTCTCATCAATTCTTTCAACGTTGTGTGAGGCAAGTGATATTCTGCACGTTGAAAAAAAGGATTTGTTTTGAATAAAAAAATCTTGTAGCATGGTCAGCACCCAAACTCGGCCCGACATTGTTTCGTTGGTGCCGTTACGTAAAACTACTTATCTGAAATCCCACGCTGTACAAAGACGTACAGACGGTATTGTCTTTGCTTTAACACAACTTTCGGTTTCTCCATTTGCACCTCATTACTTTATAGACAACAGTGTTTCATTTGTGGTGTTGAAAACGGGATTAAAAAGCTGCAGATCAGCAGTAAACAAGCTCCTTAAAGCTCGTCGAAGTCCATAAAGACAAAGGTCCATTGGTTTTGCAGTAGGTAGAATTCCCTGGGGTCACAGCGTGCAGTCACTGAGCCTCAGAGCAACGAGAACGTTTTTACAGCGGACTCACTGAGGTGAACCACATATTTAAAGCGGACAAACTGTGCAGCTGTGGTTTTGGAAATTTTGTGGGCCGAGCAGTCATGCAGAGCCGTGGAAATGATCTTGATCTGACACAGCAGCTGGACAGAGGCTGTGAAAACAGCTCTGATACCAATGGAGACCAAAGAGAGGCCGACACACACCCAGACAGGTTCGGGAATTCTGCTGAGATGACTCTTTGTCCAAACACAGAGAGGTGGACCGGTTCACATTTTGTACAACATGTCAAAGTGGGATTCAATCTATTGTGTCCAGCTGCAACCAACAACAAGGGATGGTTTGGACAGACAGGACAGCTTCAGCCAGACAAGCCAATCACTTCCACCTGCAGGTTGGACCGGACACTTCAAACCTAATGAGAACAGATTAAGGCTGCACTTGCATTGTGCAGGCTAACTTTAACTACACATGACATCTCTGAGCGTAGGCGACCAACCACTATAGAAACGTCACCATCAGTGCTTGAGAATAGGCTTAAACATGACATCAGCTGCAGTTGTGGGCACTTGTCAAGGGCCAGCAGACTTATGTATTACTTGGGGGGGGATTTGATTGTTACATGAGGTCTGCTGGTTTCCAGCCAAGCTGTCCTGGACACAAACTGTGGCCACATCTGGCTGCTGGTGCAGGAATTTCCCACCCTGATTGTAAACAACATCATCATCAACACTCACACACACACACACACACACACACAGGACATGCCGATTTCCTCTGGGCCATGTTTGGTGAAAACACCTCTGAAGGGTCAAACATCCCGTCACACACTTCCTGTCCTGCTGTCACTGAACTTCAGGTTTCATTACCTCAACAAAGAGCATGAAGTGCAGTAAGTTTCCAAATGTGACATAAAGAGCTGGATTTTAGTGTTAAATCTTGTTCATGATCTAAAGCAAACATCCGTTTTTAGACGATTCATCCTTTCAGACCTAAATCAGCCTGTTTAAACTCATGCGTCTGTTTTCATTTTCTTCTTAAAACTCAGATCTTCCTCATTCCTGAGCCGCCCTGTCGACTTATATAAGAGCTGCACTGAATGGAGAGGAGGAGAGTCACCAGAAACCACACGACGATGAGGACCAACACTCATTACACAACATTTGGACAGAGTGAGGCTGGAAAACAATGACGAGTGAAGTCAGAAATGAAGAGAGGGCCCCGCCACGAGAAACTGCTGTGAACAAAGGATGGAATTAACCGAGCAACTGGGGAAATGTGACTGGAATATATGTCACAAACCAGATTAAAGGCTCCAACATTACATGTTGGTTTCATGTGCCAAGAGCTCGGTAAAGCAAACACACTGAGGCTACACACATCCAGTGACTCCACTGTTGTCTGTGCATTACAACACTGACATTTAGTCACTTTTATCCAAAGCGACTTACAAGGTACAAGGCAGCAAAAAATCTAAGTCAAGGAGAAAACATCAAAGTGCTATCAAAGAAGTGTTGCATAAGAAAGAACACATATAAATGTTTTGTTTAAGTGCATAGGAAGGCGCGTAGGAGTTCTATTTTCAGCAGTTTTTTAAATATTGAAAGTGAGGTCGTTGAGCGTACAGGGTCTGGCTCGTTCCACCATTGTGCGATCACTGAACTGAAGAGTTTTCCTTGGTGTCTTCTGAGTGGTGCTGGGACCACCGGACGCTGTTCGCTGGCCGAGCGCAGCAGACGGGAGGGATTGTACACCTGACCGATTGAGTTTAAGTAAGCTGGAGCTGTAGAGTTGACCTACAGCTTTGAACTTAATCCTTGCAGCCACAGGAAGCAGCAGTGTGATATAAGTCCTTTTTGGCTGGTTAAAAATGAGGCGTGCTGCCCCATTTTGTATCATCTGCAGGGGTTTGGTCGTGCATGCCGCATAGCAGTGACAGGAGAAGCCACTGGATGATGGAGGCCAGGAAAGAAGTATAGATGGAAAAAAAAGAAGAGGACCGAGGACAGAGCCCAGCGGTAGACCAGTGCAGAGAGTATGAGAGTTAGAGTCACGCCCCTGCCAGGATACCTTGAAGGTTCCTCCAGACAAGTAAGACCGAAGCCAGGCTAGAGCTGGGCCAGAGATGCCCAAGTTAGAGACTGCAGTCAAGGATCGGATGGTTCACAGTGTCAAAGGCTGCAGACAGGTCAAGCAGAATAGGTGCAACAGCTTAAAGAAGGGTGGAGGGGATTGGATCCAGAGCACAGGTGGTCGTGCGACTTGAGAGGAATCGTCCTCTGACAGGGTTGAAATGTGTGATGTGTCGCTCGATGTAGTTAGCAGGATATTATCATCTGGTGGAGAGAACTGGGAGCTGATGGCTGCCACCTTGTTAGTGAAGAAGGACGCAAAGTCCTCGTCTGTGAGACAGGTGGGTGGTGGAGGTGGATAGAGCAGGGGCTTGAAAGTGGAAAAACGCTTTCTGGTGTCCGTGGTTTTGCTAGGCTTGTCTTTGTAGTATTCAGTCTTCAGCCAGATTTGTGGGTTGTAGGAATGGAGCGGGTCTCAGGTCAAACGTGTTCAGACAAGCAAGCACGTCAGCCTCCTGAGGTTTATCCAGGCGGATGTTGAGGTCTCCTGAGACGATAAGAGGAGTGCAGTCTTCAGGGAACTGGGACAGCAGCATATCAAGCTCATCGCAGAAATTCCCCATTACAACACGTCATCTAAGCTTCTGACAGGACACTCTACATTATTCTACTGCATTTGACTTGCCAAGACATTTGCCATTACAACATTCCTGCTCCTTCGCAGCAAAACACCTCAGGCAGCTTCAGGAGCCCCTAAGGCTTCATGTACTTCTCTTGGCATACACTTATGCAACACGACGCTCTGCGTTGATTTGGAGCTTGGGTTGGCACAATGGCAGAAATTTAGAAACGTAATCCTACGTGTAGTAGAAAAAAACTAACTGAGCCTGTCCAAAACGACACACGTCTACATAATCACCATTTATGTTGTTGCTGCCATTTTTTCAGAATTTACCTCAAAGCGAGGATTTCTTCTGAGCTCTGTCAAAGTCCAGCCAGTCCATTTCTTGTGGCACCACAGAGCAATTAAAAGTGCAGCAATAGTGTGACGCCTGCAGCATCTCTTGGTTTTTCCACTGCACCCATAGACACTGATGCATCTGTAGCCTTCACCCTCTGCTTCCAGTTTAACATTACCAAACCAAGCCAGTCCAAAAGCCACTTAGCAACAATGGAAAACCAGCCTGAACAGAGCCAGCACAGCAAAGACACACCGCTCTAATGTGATGGAAACAGAAACCTCAACAGATCAGGAGTGATTTTCCCAGAAGTATCGAAAGCTGGAGGGATGGAAAGATGTGCCCAGGATCTGGGAAGCAGGATAAACGGATACGTGTGTTCCAATCTGAACAGATCCACTTTGGGATGCTGAGGAGGGGCCTCAAACAAACGAGCCTCAAACGAGCCTCATGACATTAACAATGACCTTTTCGTCCCGGCGGGACACACCCTTTCCAGGAGGAGTCGCATTTCCTTAAATACAAATAGAACAATGAAGGAAAATTATTCAAAATGCCACAAATGTAAATGTGCATTTGTCTTCGTACAATAGAAATGACTTAACTGCCTGTAAAATGAAAATACACCAAGTCCTTCGCTGACTTTGCTCCTAGAGAGTCGACTGTGCGTTTTCATTTTCTCACACATTAGCAACCACATGCCAACTTCACTTGTATGACTGCGGACAGGGAGGGGGAGCCCTGGTGGTGGTGGGGGGGTTAATATCGTGTAGAAAAAGAGGGGGAGAGTATCATGGGAGTAATTGGAGGCAGCTGTTGAGGGAAACACTGATCCCGGTGGGTTGTTGGTTGGAAGCTGCTCTGAGAACAGCAGCGTGGTGACGCAACACAGCGGCGTTAAGATGACACACACTCACCACAAGAATCCACATCCAGTTCAGCTCTCACATTACACACTTTTAAATCAGGGATTTTCAAACACCACAGGGGCCAGTTTTTAACAAAATGCAAATGACTGCAACTCCAAACCCTATTTTTATGAGTCCACTTCATTAAAACAGGGACGTTAACTATGTAAGTTGAGTTTTGCTTGGTTTACCTGTGCCAGGAGAAACCAAACGATCTTCTACTTCACTGTAGAACTGAACACAACCTGACAGGAAGAATCTCAGGTGGGTTCTGCAGCTCTTTACGCTCAGTTTTGATGTTTTTCTGGAAAACACATCTGTAGGCACATGACTTCACAGCAGACAAGGCCGACACCTACTGAAGCGTCTTCACATGCTCACGCTCAACGTCCACCGTCATCACACAGCCCATCGTGGCAGCCGAGGTTTGCCGTGCACCTCGTGTTCACACTGGGCTTTTTGCACACGGTCTGCAAACTGGCCTCACAACGCGCTAACCAGAGCCGTTCACTGCCGCGGTTCAGACAGATGACTCTTGAAATTACAGCTGCAGGCACCAAATAAACCTCATTATCATGAGCTGTAAAGTTTCCGTTCTGCTCTGACTAATCGCAGCAGAATGAACGAGTGTGTGTTCAGCGGCTTCTAATGGTTTTCATTCATTTCACAGGGATCCAGCAGGACACTGCAGAATCAACAACACACCTCGTCACATCTTCCGCTGTGACAGACCTGCTTCGTTAGACACATTTTCACTTGAAGTGATGGAAATCAAATTCAGCTTCGCAGTCTTTCAGCTGAACAGCTCTGTCCAAACCGCAGAGCAGGGGGAGAACAGAACGTGAGGGATTTGCCAAGAACAGTGTTGACCTTGTTAAATTGGGCTAAGGCCTGCCGGCCAACGGGTCTGTCCACGTCCCGTGTTGATGTTGAAGGTCGTGGAGCAGCTTTTTTTGAAACAGCTTCACGTGAGCCTGACAGCTACTTCACACGGTTTTATTTTTTCCTCCACAGTTCACTTTAGTAAAGAAGGTAGAGCAGAGTAACTAAAGTAAAGAACGACATGTGAAACCTTCAAACTAATCTAGACGGGAAATGGTCAACAGAAATAAAATGAATGAAAACAGAGTGAAACCAGGAAGATCCAAAAAGGTCCAGTGGTTAGTTAGTGTCCATGATCAGGGGAAAAGTCTTGTATGAAGAATTTAAGTTCTTTAGCTCTGACCGGATTATATAAACAAAATGTGCGTCAAAGATCAAGAGTTTAAGCTCCTGTCTGTGCCGGGGCGATAATGAATCTATGAATTAGCTTCAATAGCCGGAGGCAGCTTCACTGGTCCCAATTAGCTCCCATCAGTTCGGTTTCTGGCCTCAGACTCAAACAAAGTCTCACGTCTGTTGGAGCAGAAGGCTCGAAAGAAAGAACTTCATCTGCTTTTTCCATCGCACACAGAGCGCCGGCCTTGCACGACAGCATCAAGGTTAATTAGGGAGAAAATCCACCGCACATTCCAGTCGAACACAGAGCTCCTTCTTCGGCGGCCCGGGGCTGCAGCGGCGGCCACGCTGGGCTGCCTGCCCACCGTGACGGGAGGAAAAACAAACTGCTGGCTTCACCTCCACAGTCAGAGTTTGTTTTCTGCTGCTGGGTGAAGCCGCTAAATGAGCCTAAAGGACGCTGGTCCGAAGTGGTTCGGTCAGGTGTTTGGCTGCAGTCACAAAGACGAGCTGCTGATTTCTTAAGATTCGTTTCCATTACACTCACAATTTGGAAGACATCGCTGACCACATTCACACGCACTAAAGAAACCTGATTAATGGAAATCCACGTGTACGCGCAGCAGCCGAGTGACCCTGCAAGTGTCTCAAATCAAATCTTGAGATTATTTCTATAGCAGCAGGCTGACCGACGTGCTTTACAGTGAAACGGTGGGAACCGCCAGTTTAAACAGCGGTGGACAGGAACTCGCAGACAGACAGTTGCTCCTATTGTTGCCGCTTCCTTTCTGTCACTGAGCTGATGTGAGAGTGTAAACTGCCTCCAATGAGCCGCCCTCACTTTTCATTAACATGCCGTTTCACCGCGAGGCGACATATGGAGAGCCAGGCCGGCGGAGCGTCACGCTCACAGAAAGCGCGTTTCTGTGCTTGACCAACCTGAACAAAGGTCCCCGGCCTCACACATGTCGCACTGATCAATGCGGTGTGTGCGCGCCGTGGAATCATGGTGGGTTTGGATTTTAATTATAAACGTGAAACTAAACCTCTAAAAAATAAGTCCTTCTGAGATTAATTTACATCCTTCAGCTTTAGTTTTAATCTGCAACTTGCGTCCACTGTTCATCTAGTTTCCAAAAATGTTGATGCTTAAAAAAAAACACTTGGGGAAAGGCAAATGTCATTAGTAACAAATCACAACTGCACATCCAATGAAAGCATGAAAATCGAATAAAACCTTAACTTTGCAGTGAGTCTGCAGTTTGTGCTCCTTCACTTCGGTGAACACGGTTACAGCGCCTGGGTTCCAGCCATCCCCATCTTTTTTTCTCACCTCTCCCACACCTCCTCCGGAGTTATCAAGAAGCTGAACTGCTCGGTAAATTCATCATAATTAAAACGGTGGCTAACGGCTAAATCAGTCAAAACACAGGAAATCACTCACGTCTGCAAACAGGAAGTGGAAGATGTCGGAGATTTCTGCATAGCAACACACCAACTTAATTTACAATTCATCTGTCAAACAGTCATTGTTTCGGTGCCACAATATGTCCAGTCTCACTTAGTGGGACAAAACCCGGAGAACCATTCTACGACACGTTCATTAGAACAAGCTCACCATTCTGCTCTCGTGCTTTCCAATGCAACTACTGCAGAGTCAAATCTGAACATAACTCTGCGTCTGGCTTCAGGTTTCAGCTCAATATTTATTTATTCCACAGTAAAAACACCGTTCAAACTTCCATCGCTTCCATAGCAATAACATCTCTGACATGGCTGTGGGTCTGCCGGGCCGCACAGCTTCCAGCAGAAAGCAAACACGTTTCCGTGTGGGTTTCTGGACACAGGAGAGCAGTGTTCGACCTGCTGCAGCATTTCCCACCACCACATCACCACCTGAGCGCCTCGCCTTCCAAGACAAACACCAGGTCCAACCACGTCATTACGGCCAGGAGGAAACTGCTGAGGTGAAACATGGGCAGTGGGGCAAAAACGCACCACAGACAACTCTGGTTTCTGATTGGCTCCAGGTTTCATAATCTGCAGGTATGATTCAAGGTTTTGTTAGAATTGAACCCACCGATGACAGCAGCCTCTCTAAATGAGCCTGTCCCGGTTCACTCTTAGAAAAACTACATGGACAAGGTCTGTGTGCACTTTGGCATCTTGTCTAATCTTTTATTGTGGTTTTAAACCATCACTGTGGCGAATGAAGGCAATGTTGATGTGCCTGTGCGTCCACAGAGTTCTAGCCACCGTGTGTGTGTGTGTGTGTGATTTTGAACTCTCCTCCCAAGAGGTTTTTTTGGTCTCTGCAGGACACCACTTAGCTTGTAATGTGTCTGCCCTGTTCTACTCACACACACATTACAACAAAGACCCTGTGGGGGGCCACCGGGGGCTATTTAACAGGGATTTCCCAGATAGAGACACAGCTGCTGGATTTCAGGCTCAGTTTCTTGCTGTGAAATTCAGGGAAATGACGAAACAGCAGATGATAAAAAGCTTTTGGACACAATGAAAAATAACCAAAAAAGATGAGAAACTAGAGACGGATGTGTTCATTGCAGCCACAAATGTTCAGTATGTCATCAGTTTGATATCAATGTGGAAAAGCTGCAAAGGTTAAACAAAGGTTGGAACAATCCATCTGTTATCAATTCTGTTCAATTAATTGATTTGAAAATTTGGGAAAACCGATATTTCTTTCAAAGGCATGAAACAAAATCACATTACCCCTCAGAATTTTCATCTGTAATGTTAAATCTGAAAAGCTTTGAAGTCATAATTATTGTTCTTAAACAACATTTTGACCGGACAAGATGGCGTCAATTATGTGACAATAAATATTAGCAACACCCGCAGCACAGCATCAGATGAAAATAAATACATGGTTATTTAAAAATTCTAAAATGTCAAAACCCATTTGATGCTTTTTCCCGGATAAAAAGCGACTCTGTGCAGATGTTCCTGCCTTACACGTCTTTCTCTCAGCCAGATGTTGCTAGAAGCTCCTTGTGGCGCGATTCTTTCATTCCGCTAACGTTAATCATCTGCGCTGAACCCTGGCGAGAGTGTCGTCACATGTCTAAAGACAAAATCTCTAACAGGAAACGCATGTTTCCAGCAGCAGCGGCATGTGAACATGTCATCTCTCTGCTCGCGTTATGTAATCAGTGTGTAACTGATCAGGGCTGAAACAACTGGAGGGACGAGCGACTCTACAGGATCCGAGGGACAAGAAAAGACGATTAAAAGACACAAAAACACCGTCACCGACTGGCTGCAGATCCATCACGGGATAAACGTACAGTTTAATAAGTGGTTCCAACCAAACCCTGGCTGCTGGGACACACTGTCCTCTCCATATCAAGTCTCCACTTCGCCACAAAACAAACAAAAAAGTGAAATTAACTCACATAAAATCCACTTTGTGGGTGGAAAATCCTCTTTTCTCCTCTGAGACAGACGGAGTATTTCCTCGGCCGAGCTCACGTTAGTTAAATCTGTGTTTAGGTCCCGTGTTTCCCATCCTGGCGGCAGGAGGGCGGGCTCCTCCAGCTGGACCAGGACCAGCGGTGGAAGGAAGGATTTGTTTCTTCAGACCACACCTCAGTGACTCAGTAGTGGAGATGAATGAAGTAAGTAACCAAGTACGCACAACACTAGGTGTCCCAGTAACCCAACGCCATGTGTCCCACTTCTACTGTGGGAAACATTTTTACCTTTGAGGGGAGTTTTCTGATCCACTTTACGGGTCCACAGACTGAATGACAGTCCCCCACTGCCCCCTGCCTGCTCTGTCTGCCCGTCACCATAAACTCTTTATTTGCATTAAATATCAAGTAGATGGAGGAAAAAAAAGCATGTTGCACAAGTAAAATTCATTTGTACTATTGAAAACTCTTCATGAAGGTTATATTTAACTTTTAAAATACTGGGCAAAGAAGCCATGAATGTAGAAATATGTTAGGTGACATTCAGCGGATGCATTTCCAGCTCAAAGCTCCTCCTGCAGCAGAGACTGACGGCAGGAAACACCATCCCAGCCTTATACGAGGCTCTTTTTAATTAAAGAATCTCTGGGGCATTTGTCCTACCTAAATAAAACTCGCGATCTGACAGTTTGTAATGACCCAGTCGTGTTGTGCATTTTACCAGACACTGTGCAACCTACTGGAACCTGCAGGAAATCTCCCGTGGCTTCGTCTGAGCCCTGAGGACAGGCGGCGCCGCCTGGTGGACAGACGCTCTGAAAAACAAAGTTCAAACACGGAAGTGACATCATCCGCTAGTTTGGCATTTTACTGTAGTCCTGATCACCTGAAGCTCATGGAACTTCTAATTCTCAAAGGTGTTATTATCTCTGTTGTCTATAATGTGAATAATGATTCAAAATTCAACATTGCTCTTCTGGATCAGAGAAGAACATACTGTATGTTGCCTGTAACTGCAGAACACGCAAGATAAAATACAAATACGGGGTGTTAAAGGTAAAATAAAAAGTCAGCTCAATGTTCATATTTGTAATATCTAATAAATATAATCTTTAGCAGCTACTCAGTTATTATCATAGTCATCATTTATGATCAGAGACATAAAACTGCTCACCTGTAAGCAGTGTTTCTTTCTCATCGGGCTCAGAGGCCACAGTGTCCTGATGCCAACTCACAGGTCAGCGCCGTGATCGGACCCCCCCCCCCCCCCTCAGATGGACCTGGATGCTGTTCTGCCCCAACACACACACGTCTAACGTTAATAAAGACAGTCTGGCAAAGGCTCTTCCACGTACAGCAGGCGGCGAGTCTTATTCTCCCATTCAAAGAATCCGGAGAACATTTTCCTAATAAACGCACTATCATACAAAAGATGATTTCAGATAGAAATTTGGAGTTAGTAACAAGGAAAGCAACTGTCACGTACATGAGCCAATGTGTCTCTGAGGAGTAATTATGGCAGATGTTTTTGAGCCCTTTCTAATAATATTTGAAATTAAAACTTGTGATGGAAATATACACGGAAATGTAAAGATGCCCTGTTTAATTTAACACACAGTCACCAGTTTAAAATGATAAACAATAAGCCGTGTGTCCTCTAGTACTTTTAGCAGCTGTGCTGTGGTACGTTATCATAACTGTGCAATTTTGGGGGAAATTAAAAAAACAAACAGCGACTATTTCGTCAATGCATCCATCTTTTCTTCATGATGATTTTGACTATAATACCATACACAGTTAGCTGATATTAGATGATTTATTAATAAAATAATCATTTTATATAAAAAACAAATACTGAAAACACTATGAAGATTAGATGCACATTGTGATTGAGTGTAGCTACAGTTGAAATTATTGTTTTCATTTGAAATTTTTACAGGTAGTAAATTGATAGTCGGGGTTTCCAGGACACGTGTCTCTGAAGAGGGAATGAATTTCAGGCTTCCGAAGGCCTTTACTTAGTTAACTAAACTTAAGACCACCCAGTTCACGTGTCCATTAACACGTGACCTGGGGAGAAGATAAAATTGCAGAAAGCTCTCAGGTTTTTCTTGACCTCTTTCGAGCGTCCTCCACCAGCTTCAGGGTGTCCAACTTCGGTGGGTTCCTCCACAGACATTTGGAGATGGAGCGCTGTCCACTGCACAGACAAACGACAGACAGCAGGTTTAACGCGGTGAAACAAAGCAGGGAGTTTTGGATAGAGGCAAAAATAAGTTCTCGATACTTTTAAGACAACAGTCGCACTTTTAAAAGTTAATTGTGATGAAAACTAAAGACAAACATCTCACTAGCACTTTCATGGCAAATAACGTCATCGCTACAATCAACAACATCTGAACACAATAAAACTACAGTGAACAAACGCCATGAATAACACAACAAGCTCGATCGCAACGACGGACTCCGTTCGGACCAGGCTCATGGACCCCCAACTCCAGGAGCTGCCGGGTCAGCTGGCCCAGACAGTCCTAAATATGCCACAGTCAGAGAGAAATCAGTCTGCTGGTGTTAAAATTACAATTGGAAAGGAACAGGAAGTTTAGAAGCAGCTATTTCACTCATCAGTTCAAATATTTTAGACAGAAGTGGAAACACTTTTGGTTTAAAGCTCCTCACATGTGAATATTTACTAGTTTACTTTGGCCTTTGTTCATTTTCCTTAACGCGTCTGTGTTGCTCAGTTTTCCACATTTTGCATTTTGCAAAAACCCAGATTTTTTGCTTCTCTCCTGCTCAGTGTGAAAACCACTGGCGTTAAGGACTCGCTCTGTGGCGTAACCTCCTCCGGCCTGATCGACTCCTTTGTCCGTGGTGGGGAGGCGCTGGAGCCTTATGCTACAGATGTCCCACCACGTCACTGGAAAATCCTGCAAAATTAAGACCTCAGGCGAACTGGGACTAAAGCTCAGAGTTAACAGACATTTTTTTTTTAACATAAAACATCAAAACCACAAGCAGAGACATTACCTGGTCCTCAGAGTCTGGAGGGTCCTGCAAACCCCCCACGGGATCCTGGAAATCACAGTTTGGATGAATTATTACAAACAGTGACAATATGTAGCCACTGGATCTAAAATCTGAACAGTCTGAAGATTAATCAGCCGCTTTGGCACCAAAACAACTTCACAGTTTTCTCCAATGTGTCATTCTAACAGAGACTGTCACTCCACTTCGTCACTGGACCTTTGAATCAAATGTCCTGATGAGCAATATGAAATGACAGTAATCAGAACTCGCAATAAACGGTTTATCACATTAAAAAACACACTGCTGGACAAACTGCAGACCTGCTGTGCAGCAGCAGCAGCATCTCCGCCGTCCTCTCCAACATCGTCCTCACAGTCTCCAGTCGCCCACTGGTCCTCCTCGTCTTCAGGGGACTCGGCCCCTCAGGGGCTGGTTGGGCCCAGCGGTCCATCCGGGTAAGGACGCATGATGGGAATGGCATCGGGTTTTACGTCTTCACAGATCTCATGCTGCTCTATCAAGTCCTGCCAGCCAAACCTGAACCGGGTCACACAGTTTCTGTGGGGGCACATACTGGACCCGATTTCACACATTAAATCCTCCCTCACGTCAAAAATGTTTTTCCACGGTCTGCGCCAGGAAACTGCTTGTGCTTTTCTATACGTCCATTTGAGTTTGAGTTCTGGTTCCGTGTGAAATGAAGGAAACATTAGCCCGACTTCACACGTCGCACATTAAAAAACTTCTCTGATCGTTTTCACTGTCAACATTCGCAAAATTCTTGCAGATATAGTTGATGTATTAATGGTTTGACAGAGATTTCCACAAATAACGTATTAAATTTAATAAGGAGAAAATCGCTTTTTGATGCTTTTTCCTTTGTCTAAATATGTCTTTGTCTTATTTTAAAACCCAAACTCGGATCAAAACTGTCCATTAATGAACTGGTTTGGGTTTCGTCCCTTTAACGTACTAATTTATTCCCACCGGAACGAACCTGTGTATTTGAATCGGAACCGGGGATTTCAAGCTAAAGTCTGAGCTTCAGCTACACGCTAACGCTTCGGATGTTTGATTGGACCCGGTGAACGAGCCGGACTAACTGAGCCTTGGGCGTTAGCATCTTAGCATCGAGAGGAACAGGTGGAAACACACCGTGTGTTTTCTTGGGTCCATTACTTAACCCGGACCGGGTCCGAGGGGACGCTGAAGAACCGGTTCGGACACCCGGACACACCTCGCCGTGCTCCGCCGTCTGACCGCCACTCACATCCGAGCCCGGTCCACAGCCGGTGCCGCTGGGCGAACACGCGTTCGGCGTGTTGACGTCCCGTTCCTGGTTGGCTGCCAGACCGGAAACAGACGCTTCTTGACCGGATGTGAAATAATGGAGGAAAACTTTAGAATTCATGGGTCCAGTCACTTCCTGCATTCTTTCCTTAAAATGCTGACAAGGTGTCATAATTTGCTGAAAGCAAATATTAGCAAATTATGATGATGAATATTGTTCTTATTGTTCTGTATTGTATTGACTGTGTGATTCAGGTGTTTTGAACCGTCAACCACCGTCAACCAGCTGCAACAGCGGGAACATTTCGTTTCAATTCTTTATTAACGTCGACATTGAGGCTTCACGGCTTCACGTCCCTCAGACCTACAAATAAAAGTGTGAGAAACGACGAAGCTCAGACTGAGGTGAGATGAAACCTCGTCCTGGACACTGAGCAGCACGATGGCCGGACTCACGTCTTCATTTCTGATCCCGATGCTTCAGTTCACAAACTGCATGAACGTTACTGAAGGATGTTTTCATCCAGTTTTCTTCCTTTAACTGAAACACTAAAGCTTTTCTAAGTCTTGGAAACTAAACTTCAGACCCAAATATGAATCGGTCCCATTCATTGTTCACGTTTCTTTTTCTCTACAGCAGCAAATGGAAAATATTCCTCAGAGATGGAGATAAAGTCACTTTGTCTTGTGAAAATCTGATCACAGACCAGAACCTGCGTCTGTGACATTTCATCATCTCAGCTGAGTCCGGAGTTGAACACGTGTCTCAGTACAGATCCGTACGGTGCAGACGTTCGTCCGTCTCTCTGTCCTCGGGTGAGAAAACAGGTGCTGAAACGGTGTCCCACTGTTTTATTACATTTGAAGGATTGTAATATTTGATTTTCTTATCACTGCTGCTTTAGTCCACAGCTGATGGTGCAGAAACAGGAAGCACATTCAGGGCGACAGAGACACATGACATGAAGTCTGTCGTGCTTCAGTGGTTTTGCACCTTAGCCATCGTCATCATTAACATGATTTTTTCAAATGAGGAAACACGAGTTCTGCTGACAGAGGATTATTCAAACTTCATATTTTGCTGTGTGTCAGCTCTCCTCTCATGCTTCCTGTCTTTTTCTGGACTTTATCAATAGAAGACACAAAATAAATGTAAAA
The DNA here is from genome assembly GCA_033026295.1 of Channa striata. Taxonomy (NCBI): domain Eukaryota; kingdom Metazoa; phylum Chordata; class Actinopteri; order Anabantiformes; family Channidae; genus Channa; species Channa striata. The sequence continues at coordinate 856,417 of CM065170.1, forward strand.
ACTAAACAGCTGTTCTCCTGTGACACAGTGAATGTTCAGTCATACTGTTTCTCCACAGCAGCGTGTATGTGCCTCACACCTCAGTTGACATTTTAAAAGTATTTGTGCTTTAACATCACACAGCGCAGACATCAGACATTTAGAAAAAAGTGTTTCATAAATCCGGATTTTTAATAATAAAGTAAGAACGTTTTTGTCTTTTCAGGGAACGAAACACAGATGGAAGAAAGTTAAAACACTGATGTTTGTACATTAAAAACTTTTAGACGTGGAAACATAAAAGACAGAAGGTCCAGTGCTGTTTTTTTAACAGGTGCAGAAGGATGAAGACGAAGGCGCAGTGAAGGACAATGACGACGACTGCTCTGCCTCTGCCAGGATCAGCTGATCCGCTAATCTGCCCCCGAGTGTTTTTGAGACATACAATAAAGAAAACATTAGTGATTCGTTTTGTGGCCGTATGGACGGTAGGAGACATAGAACTAGTGAGTTATGTTTGGTCAAATCAAAGCGGTTTTCAGGTGTCACATAGGTTTGAATCAATCTACAATTGCTCAGGTTGACTTAACAACTACTTGCTTGACGTGTTTATTGCGTATTATAAATAAAATAACTCAAAGTTGAATATTAAGAAAAAGCAGATGGTACACACATTTCCATCTACAATCAGTTACACGTGTGAAGGCGTCCAGCTCTGCCGTCAGTGCTCAGTGCTGTGTAAAAGTGCACAAACATACATGTCGGGATGGGATCAGTGAATCGGGTTCACCTCGTACCCGACCGAGCCAGAGAGGCTAAAGATTAAAACCAAATTGCAATCTGATGACATGTATGTGAACTAGAAAAAACATTTCCAAAAATAAAATGTGCTGTGAATGTTCCAGCACGGAAAGGATTTTCCAAGCAAAGCTGAAAAACGTTTTGCTGAAATGCCAAAAGGAGAAGACGATTAATAACTGATGGATTCAAATGTGTACTTTTGTTTTAAAAAGTAAAAGCACTTTCTGTCCCTGCTGTATGTTTAGGGAGACATTAACCGGTTAATGGTACCAGACACAAATGATGGTTGAAAGAGTTTTTGTGGTTGGACCATCACACAGTGACAGGAGCAGCGTCACTCACAGCTCTGTCCTGTCAAGAATAAAACCCCGAAACAACCGCTGAGAAAATGTCCAGAGAGCGGGACGTGCCTTTCTTACACTACAATGACACTGAGGACACTGAGACACAGCCGCTTTTTATTTATTCGTATGTTTTTGTTTTTTCAATCTTTTTCCAAACGGGGTTGGGGTGGGGGGGCACCTGAAACTTTGGGCTGTCCCCCTCTACACAGACAGATTTGTCCTTTTTGTAGCTTGTGTGTGAGGACACACAATCATTCACTTACGCCTCACTCTTGATGCAGCAGCTGGACTTCAGCAGGTGGTGGACACTGTCCAATGGGCAGGACTCATTAGAAGGACGCCAAGACCAACCACAGTAGCTATGCCAACACACAGACCTTTGACAAGTTTGTTAGAAAACCAGCCTGATGGACCTTCAGTCTCCTTCTGTGGAGTTTCGGAAGTCCTCTCATCTGTGTCGTCCTTAGACGTGTCCGCTTCTTCTGTGACCTTAACAGTCTCTGATCTTTCTGTGGACTTTGTTTCAGCCGGTTTGTCTTCGTGTACTGCGTCTCTTTTACATCTATCCTGTCCTACAATCTCCGTCTCCTCTTTTGACTGGTTTTCATCTTCTGCCACCCGTTTTTCCACCATCGTCCAGTCTTCAGATTTCACCCCAACGATCAGACGCAGCTGGTCGAACTTTTCCGTCCTGTCTCTTTCATATTGTAACTGAGCCTCGAGAGACCTCAGCTTTGATCGGAGGCGATCATCTGGACCCTGTTCGCAGCGATTTCCCAGGGAACAAATCATTACACACTCCCACTGGTTTGTGGCAGCTTCCTGTCTAACCTCCCGTGTGAAGACCTCCACCTCCTCGTCTGCCTGGTTTTCAATCTCCGCCACATTGTCCATGATCTCCCCCACACACTCGTCCAGCGCGTCCAACAGGTCCTCGTCGTCCTGTGTGAACTTGACCCTGCACTCGGTCGTGTGCAGAACGGGTGGGACGTTGGGGCCACATGTGCAGGAACTTTTTCGCTGCTTGATCCTGTCGCTCACTTTTTCATATTCATGTCTTAGGCTTTGATATTGCTGTTTGTACGTTTCTGTTTTCAGTCTTTCACTTTCTAAGACCATCTCCAGTGTGTCCAGTGTTGATAGGAGATCACTCACTGTCTTTTGTGTCTCTGTGTCACTGATCCTCCTCTGGTCAAAGCCATTTCTCCAACAACTCGACCTGGTTTTGTTCTTGGCCAACAGGTTTTGCTCCTGTAGCAACTGGTCAAAGCTGCATTTAATGGGCCTGATCCTCTCACCCATGCTGTGGTAGAACCAGCGTATGAACGTTTGACAGACGGTGATGTTGTCTCTGTAGAGATTTTTGAACTGCTCCTTTTTGTGCCTTTCACACTGAATGAGGATTTCAAGCAGCTTCCTGTCTGTTCGGGCATGATGAATCATTTCTTTGTCCCTTTGTGCCTCTAGGTTTTCCACCTGTGCCAGCAGCTCGTCCCTCTGTGCCAAGCGGTTTCTCATCTCTGCCACCAGGTGCCCCTTCTTAGGTGGAACATTCAGGCCGCACTCACCTGTGGCCAGACCGCTGGGGTCCAGGGATCGTCCCTTCAAACCCTCTTCAAAGCTTCTGTTGGTGCTCATGTATTCATCTTCAAGCTTTTTAGCCTGTCCTCTTGCAGATTCGACCTCGCGCTCAACACGCTCCACGTTGGCTCGAAGTAAATTCTCTTGGTCCTGCAGGTACATTACATTGGATTCATTTCTGCCTTCACTGAGACAACCTAAACTATTGTAAAAAAATGGCAATAGTTTACTGTTTACTGCATTAAAGCCAATCGTCACACTCGACTGTCCTTTGATCACCATGCGATGTCATGGTTGAAAGTGGCTTTCATCTGACGTTTAACCGTTTAACGCCGTGAGCCTGACTGTCCCCCCAGAGGAGAATTAGAATACGGGTTGTAATTCCAAAACACAGTGTGATGAACCATCAGGGACTGAGAGATTCTCTGCTGGATTCTCTGCTGCAAGAGAAATGTGGATTTTGTGTAACACGTCTACGTTTCAGGGATTCAAGAGTCTTGACAAATGGGTAAAGGAATGTGTAACAGAAATGTATTTAAATGACGTGCCACAACAGCATTTAATAGAGGAAGACCAAAAGCAATAACGCTCACTACAGGTAGGAGGGTTAATCCAACTCACAATTTAGGAAGAAACAAAAAAACACTCACTATGAAATGATGTGACCGACAGGAGAGCTTTTGGAGCTGATACGGAAATGTAAAAAAGAACCAAAGGGAGACATTCCCCGTCATCTACAAAGGATTTGGAATCCTGATGACTGTGGAGACCGCCAGTCATTCGAAAGGGCCTTAAATAGGCGTTACCAAAAAAACCCTACATGAATACCCACAGGTGTATCCAGGTGATGGGAAGTGCTGGATTTGGCTGGAACAGACCAGAATACGACCTCACACAAAGGAAAAAGCCATGAATCAGATGACTGTTAGTAAGACTGTGTCATCAGCAGGACACATTTATTTGAGTCAAATTCGTTCCCATCGCGGTTACACTCAATAACTCCACAGTCTAACCCGCTTGAGCTATTGTCGTACATATTCTGTAGTTCTTTTTTACACACTCTACATTAGTAGATTGATTTTGATTTTATTTCATTGTTTACCTGGGAGCTGTGTAACGTACATTTCCCTGTGATAAAACACAGTGATTTTTCACATGCAGCTCGGCCCCGTCCCACCTTTATGTGCAGAGGAAACATTCGTAGAGCATAAACATACGTCCCCCCTCGTAAATCCAGTTTCATTGTTGTTCTTCTTGTTTGGTCCGGGACACTCTCACATGTGGTTCCAGTGTTTGTCCACTAGATGTTGCCACTTATAACCAAATGAATGTCACTGAGCAGTGTTAAAATTGGGGCAAATTCTGCTTAACGGTTCCCAACCAGCACTTCAAACTGAAGAGTTAATAGAGAAACACCCAATACAGCAACTAGAAAAACTATGTGACCTCTTATCCAAAGATGTTAACAGGTCCTATGCAGGCCAGGGTGGGACTAAGGCCCGCCCTGGAGGATGTCACTGGGCTCCCCAGACACTTATATTCAGACTGAAGAAGCTGCCTGGATGAGAAGCAAAATGTGAAAATGAAACAAACAAGAGAAAAGTCCAGTTGATAACCAAAGCTGGATGAACTCTTGGGTTTAACAGCAGAAGTTGTCTGAGCTCAAGCAGTTGTGCAGGTCTGGTCCTCAGCCACACGAAGCTGGTTTGAGCTCATTGCTGCTAAACGGTGGTTTAACCAGTTACTGAACCTGTGTTCACATCCTTTTCCCACCAGTACTGTAATACATGAATCACTGTGAATAGTTTGTATGACTAAGTCGAGGACGCGGTGTGTCTAGACTTGTGATGTACCTGAAGATCTTACACAAAACTATACACTGTGTGTCCTGGTTGGACAACTGTTTGCTGTTGGACTTGACTGGAACAAGGCAGAAGCCACATTTATAAACGCATACAAACCAGCATGACTACGGTGACGCTGAAAACGGTTTCGCCTGTACTTCAGTTTGAGCTAAACTTGACCCTCTGTATCATTCTGCATTGAGATTTGAAACAACCTCTGCCTACAGAACTCATCACTGTGTGCTCTAGAACCTGGTAGTTGTAAGGCCCCGCTGGGTAAATTACCCTGTTGCGTCAGGTCCATGTTTGGCCCTGTGGAATATTCATACAAGATCAGATATCCACTAACCAGCTCCACTTAAAGGTCCCAGCTGTGAGAACTGAAGCTGGTAGATGAAGTTCATCCTACTTTAGCCCTTGTTCGTGGAACGATTTGAAAACTCTTTGGTTCCATGAACTTCTTTTAAACAGAGATGAACTGCATTTACAGTGCGATTTGTTATTTGTTATTTGTCTTACTTCATTGTCCTGTATTTTTGTTCTAATAGTCATGTTACCAACATTTCAAACCTTCCCTCTTCTTGGCCTGGTCTTTTACCTGGTTAAATAACATTATGACCACCAGATAAACTGATTACATTTTGTTGGTCAGACATGCCCATTAAAATTTCTGAAAGCAGCATCCCACAATGCCTCGAAGTAACCATTCACTTGTTCTTATAGGTAAACGTCCTGGGCTTTAGTCAAAGGTCAATGTCAGTTTCTTTAAGGTTGGCACAACCATCCACCAGGACACATAGATGAACTGATTAGATGTTGTTGATCAAAGGTAAAAGTCATTCTGACTTTGTCCCTTCTTTTCAATACTATAATATCTCAGAAACACATGGAGGCAATTTCATTATGTATGACAAAAATGTCCACCTGAAGTTATGGATGAACTGATTAGATTTTAACAATTATCAACTGCTAACAGCTACAGTTGCACTTGGACTAAATTAGAATGCGAAACAATGCTTTTTTATAAACTTTTCCTCATATAAAGTGAATCACATTAAGCACTAACTTCATTTTTCTGACACTGTCCCTCCAGAGAGCAGGGACATCGATGAGTCAAGTCCAAATCCAAACCCAGCATAAAGGGGTTCAATGAATGATGTGTTGAAGGTGTGCAGGTGCATCAGTGTGTCAGAGGCGACTCTATAGAAAGACAGAGAGCCAGCTGGACAGTCCACATACACTGCTATTCTGTTAGAAATGAAGGAGGGGACATCGAGGAGAGACTGTTTGTTGTTGTGGAAGACAGAGAAGTTATTGTCAGAGCATAGGAGACTCCAGGACTGATCGTTCCCTCCAAGCCAGGAGTCGTAACCTTGTCCCGTTCTTGGGATTCCTCTGTACCTCACTCCAACAAGTAGCTGTTGTTTCCAATCAAGCTCCCAGTAGCAGCGCCCAGTCAGAGCAGTTTTACACAGCAGCTGAGGCCACGAGTCAAAACTGACTGGAAAGTCGGGGTATGGCTCTGTCTTCCTCTTGACCGTCGCGTGGCTGTTGTGGTCTGACAATGTGAGTTCTCTGGTTTTTGAGTCCGGGTCCAGTTCCAGTTCACAGACATCTGATGAAGAGAATAACAAGCACAGTGCAGCAGTTTCATTAGGTATTAACTTCTACTTCATCATTATGAATAAAGAACTAATGCTCCACTGTGGCACGTTTGGCAGCTCCCTCAACCTCCTTCCATCCCTGAACACACTCTCAAGAGAAAAAAATGTACATTAAAACACACAAATCTCCAAATTACTGGGCCTCATATGGTTATTGGTGTTTCACAATATCCAGTAGTCACGCGAGCTGATTAGGTTTCCCGACATTTGTCCACATGATTGTTTTAGTTTTTATGTGGAATCCACTTCCTCTTCATGAAAACATAAAAACGTCATGAATGCAGATTGTTGGTGAAACGCCTGCTGAACAAATGTGACGTAACGCCATTATTGACCGTCCTAGCCCATGTCCTGTCTCCATGAAGTAACTACACACTTACACTTCCTTATGCCAGGTCGCAGCCTCTGTTCTCCGCCATGGTTGACGCTGAAACGAGACACATTATCAACTTGGCGTTAATCCCTTAGCATTTTTAAACTGTGCCGAATCATTTTGCACTTCAGCATAACCATAACCTGTTCACCATGAGGCAGCGTTCCTCAGTGGGGTGTCGTCTCCCCATACCTGAGTTCATCCAGTCTCCAGTGTGAATCCTCCAGTCCAGCAGTCAGCACTTTTACTCCTGATTCTCCTGGATGGTTGTAGCTCAGGTCCAGCTCTCGTAGATGGGAGGGGTTAGAGCTCAGAGCAGAGGCCAGAGAAGCACAGCCTTCCTTTGTGATCAGACAGCCTGAAAGACTAAGCACACACAGGATGTTTGACCACACAGTAACTGCAGAATTTATACGTACATGACATGACATTAAGTTGTATGAACTGTGTCCTACGTGAGAACTTCTAGTTTACAGTGTGGACACTCCAGTCCAGCACACAGCAGCTTCACTCCTGAATCCTGCAGGTCATTATTACTCAGGTCCAGTTCCCTCAGACTAGAGGAGTGGGTGCTGAGAACTGAGGACAGAGCTTCACAACTCATCTCTGAGAGGTGGCAGTTACTCAGCCTGAAAAAAAAAAGCAATTTAATAAACCCTCTTTAATGCTACTGGAAAAGTGTAAGCAGCACAGGGTAAGTACAGTTTAATCCTCTCTACCACGGTCCATGAACAAGGGCATTATTTGATTGTTCTCTGAGTAGAGAAACAGCAGTAACCTATTTTCACGTTTTCAACTTTTTGACGTTTTGTACATTTAATTGGACTTTTCTGGCCTTTCATGAAGCTCATACAATCAGATTTAGCTCACTTTCCCAAAACGTATCATTTCATTTATCATCCAGATTTATTAAAAACTAGGGCCTGAACAATCCTGTGAACTCAAACATTCAAGGTAAAGAATGGAATGGAGTGGATGTTTTTCAATGGCCAAGTCAATAACCCAACTGGAAGATCTGCGGGAACATTATTCAGCTGCATTCTTGTTCACCATGGACGAGGAAATAAGTTGAAACCAATATTTAAAAGCTCCTCGTTAATCGTATGTATTGTTCAATGAATTACATGAACCAAGAACTAATATAGTTCTAACTCGTTAATGTGTCCTAACCTGAGTGTCTCCAGTGTACAATGTGGACTGTTCAGTCCAACAGAAAGCAGCTTCACTCCGGAATCCTGCAGGTCATTGTTAGTCAGGTCCAGCTCCTTCAGACTAGAGGACTGGGAGCTGAGAACTGAGGACAAAACTTCACAACTCCTCAAGGAAAGGTTGCAGCTGCTCATCCTGAAAAAGTTGAGGGACTTTTTGAATCCAAATGGTTCCAAATAATGACTAAGTATTCAGTATTGCTAAGAAATATTTTCCACCTACAGAGCTTTGTTGGAGGCTTTGACCACAGGCAGCAGCCTCAGAAGAGCGTCCTCTGAAGCAGAGTATTTCTTCAGCTCAAACACATCCAGATCTTTGTCTGATGACAGTAAGATGAAGACCAGAGCTGACCACTGAACAGGAGACAGTTTCTCTGTGGACAGACGTCCTGACCTCAGGGACTGTTGGATCTGCTCCACTAGAGAACGATCATTCAGTTCATTCAGACAGTGGAACAGGTTGATGCTTTTCTCTGCCGACAGATTCTCACTGACCTTCTTAATATACTTGACTATCTTCTGGTTGATCTTTACACGACTTCCTGTCTGTGTTTGCAGACCTTGTAGCAAAGTTAGATTGTTTTCTCGTGAAAGACCCAGGAGGAAGCGGAGGAACAAGTCCATGTGTCCATTTGGACTACTAAAGGCCACATCCACAGCACTCTGGTAGAACTGTGTTGATTTAGATTTCTTGCCTAACACACCTCCAACACATAGACACATAGACCTGCTGGCCATTTTTTGTTCTTCTGCCATCAGATTGACTCCAGAGTTGATGAATGTCAGATGGACGTGAAGAGCAGCTAGAAACTCCTGGACACTCAGATGGACGAAGCAGAACACCTTGTCCTGGTACAGTCCTCTCTCCTCTTTAAAGATCTGTGTGAACACTCCTGAATAAACTGAGGCTGCTCTGATATCGATGCCACACTCTGTCAGGTCTGATTCATAGAAGATCAGGTTTCCTTTCTGCAGCTGCTCAAAAGCCAGAATTCCCAGAGACTCTATCATCTTCCTGCTCTCTGGACTCCAGTGTGGATCTGTCTCAGCTCCTCCATCATACTTCATGTGCTTTAGTTTGGTCTGAACCACCAGGAAGTGGATGTACATCTCAGTCAGGGTCTTGGGCAGCTCTCCTCCCTCTCTGGATTCCAGCACATCCTCCAGAACTGCAGCAGTGATCCAGCAAAAAACTGGGATGTGGCACATGATGTGGAGGCTTCGTGATGTCTTGATGTGGGAGATGATCCTGCTGGCCTGCTTCTCATCTCTGAATCTCTTCCTGAAGTACTCGTCCTTCTGTGGGTCAGTGAACCCTCTGACCTCTGTCACCATGTCAACACACTCAGGAGGGATCTGATTGGCTGCTGCAGGTCGGGTGGTTATCCAGAGGCGAGCAGACGGAAGCAGGTTCCCCCTGATGAGGTTTGTCAGCAGCACATCCACTGAGGTGGACTCTGTGATGTCAGCCAGGATCTCGTTGTTCTTAAAGTTCAGAGGAAGGCGACACTCATCCAGACCGTCAAAGATGAACACAACCTGGAACTCTTCAAACTTGCAGTTTCCTGCTTCTTTGATTTCAGGAAAGAAGTGATGAACAAGTTCCACCAAGCTGAACTTTTTCTCTTTCAGCACATTCAGCTCTCTGAAAGTCAGTGGAAATATGAACTGTATGTCCTGGTTGGTTTTGTCTTCAGCCCAGTCCAGAGTGAACGTCTGTGTTAGGACTGTTTTCCCAATGCCAGCCACTCCCTTTGTCACCACTGTTCTGATTGGTTTCTCTCCTTCAGGTGAGGCTTTAAAGATGTCTTCACGTCTGGTTTCTGGTCTGTCTGGTTTCCTGGATGCTGCTTCAATCTGTCTGACCTCATGTTCATCATTGACCTCTCTGATCTCTCCCTCTGTGATGTAGAGCTCTGTGAAGATCTGGATTTCCTCAAAAACATGCTGGAACCTCTTCTGTAAGTTAGATTTTAGTTCACATTGGCAAAGTCTAGGGCCGGTTCCTGAGTAAACAAACATTAAGTCGGTGAGTGAATGAGTGTAGACATCGTGTCGGACACAGATGAAGCAGTAACAGTATTTTAACGATACTGAATCTGTTAAACATACCTCTCTGCAGACAGTCAGTCAGCTCCTCCTGCTTCATTCTCTTCAGTCCATCAACAGTGACTTTCTGCTGATCCACCACCTCCAGAAAATGTTCATAATCATGTCCGGTGTAAATCTCATTTGTACATAGAATCTTAGCCTTTAAAGATTCTGCCGAACTAACAGAGTTACCAGCGTTAACCACTGAGCATATATAAACTAATACATTGGTGATAAACTCGCGGAGGACCCTGGTGTCGTCATACGAGTAAAATGAAGAACATTTTTCTCATGTCAACTGGGAACAATGTTTACATGCAGCAGTCACTATTAGCCTGCACATCTATTAAGGCAGACTGGGTCCCAGGGGTGGAACATGAAATCCTCCAGCAGCAGAGGAGGCTGAGTATGGGGCTGCCAGGCTCGGCAGAAAGTCCACAGAGAGGGCTAGGACCCTATAGCAGGACTGAGCTCCTTTGCAAACAGAAGCCTTGAACCTTACAACAATCCGTGGCTCAGCACCAGAACATCAGCACCATCTTCCCCCTTATGCTGGGCTCCACATGAAGAACAGACCAACATCACGTGGTTCTGGTTCTCTGAATTCAGCGACTAAAAACTAAACTTGGGAATCTCAGTGGACCACAGCAAAGTGTTAAACTTTTTTCTACTAACGTTCTTCTGATGTGTTGGTGTGACTGTGGCGAACCACAGAACACGATCAGAACCTCCAACAATGTGTTGAGTAACTTTACTAAAAGACCAACAGACGTTTTAACAGGCCACTCGTGTAAAGCCCCACGTCAAGGTCTTTAATGGACTTTCATCAGTTTCACCAATGTCAAAGAGCAGGAGACTGAACAGTAGCTTTGACTGATGAGCACTTTAATCAGTTCCACTTCGTGACCAATGTGGGAGGTTTTTTAAAGGCTTTAATTCCTCTGTTTTATGACTTACCGTTGCTCCTTAAACTGTCGAGTTTTGCATTATAATTCTGTTGGGGAAGAGCAGCCACAGTTCCACTGTCCTCTGATGGCCACTGACAAAGAGTCTGTTCTACTTTGGTTCAAAGGCAAGTGTGGGGACTGTTGCATTCAGGGCCAGTGCAGAGTGTAGGCCATCTGCATGTCAGCGGCGTCATGTGGATATGTTTATATGTGGATATGTTTATATGTGGATATGTTTAAATGTGGATATGTTTAAATGTGGATATGTTTATATGTGGATATGTTTATATGTGGATATGTTTATATGTGGATATGTTTATATGTGGATATGTTTAAATGTGGATATGTTTAAATGTGGATATGTTTAAATGTGGATATGTTTATATGTGGATATGTTTAAATGTGGATATGTCATGTGGATATTTCTTTAGTTATTGCTGCACAGCTGCTCACGTTTTACAGTTTGTTTAAAACATGAAAGTACAGACCTGGTTACCGGGGAACAACATACCTGTAAATAAATCTATTTATTCGATTACACTGAGGAAAAAAACATTTTAATCTGTTTGTGTTGGATTTCTTCACAAAATGATTCGTTTTCACATGCCACTGATGTAATAATAAAAGCCACATTATTAGAAATAATGTTCGACATGTGCTGCTGTAGTTTCCAGTCACACTGTGAGACAACAGGGTAAATTAGTTTTGGACAGAAATCTTTCATAGACAAATTCAGCGTTTCATAAAGTTTGCTGATGTCTGGCCATTGAACTGATTCTAACCGATTTTAATGTGCAGGAGCCTCGAGGATGTGGCTGTTCACACGACAAAGATTTTATGGAAATTAAATGTGACTCATCTGCAGTTTGGCTTCACTGCCGGAGACCCCGCCCCTCCCGGCGCGCAGTCCCTGACACCAAACCGCATCGATGCGCCACAGACTCTCACTTCTCACCTTCATCTTCCTGATGCGGGGAAACTTCCATCAGCAGCAAACGGGTCTCAGATCCGTGTCCCGCGTCCCTTGAAGAAGGACAGCAGCTCTTTGTTTGAATCCCCGTCAACCCGGAAACACCGAAGTCCTCTGGACGGGCGGGGTGGACCCGTGAACCAGCCGGAGTCACAGCTGCAGAGCAGGACCAGGTGAAAGTGAAAGTGGACACACCCAGTGTGTGTGTGTGTGTGTGTGTGTGTGTGTGTGTGTGTGTGTGTGTGTGTGCGTGTGTGTGCGTGGGTGGGTGTGTATGTGGGTGTGTGTGTGTGTGTGTGTGTGTGTGTGTGTGTGTGTGTGTGTGTGTGTGTGTGCGTGGGTGGGTGTGTATGTGGGTGTGTGTATGTGTGTGTGTGTGTGTGTGTGTGTGCGTGTGTGTGTGTGTGTGTGTGTGTGTGTGTGTGTGTGTGTGGGTGTATGTGTGTGTGTGTGTGTGTGGTGTGTGTGTGTGTGTGTGTGTGTGAACAATGTGAAATTTGAACAATAAAGAAATTTGACATGTTGGGAAGCAGGACAGTGAAAGAGACATGGCGGATCATGTTTCAGATTCATGCTTGTGACTTCGGGGGTGGGGGGTGGGGGTCCACCGTTGTGTCTTCTTTCAATTGCACCACCCTGCTGATGTCCCTGTAGTGGAGACATGCAGGGACCCTCACAGCGCTGCAGGTCCACAAACCAACAAGCCTGCTGCATCCCACACTGGTCCGACACTGGTCCCACTGGTTCCAGCTGGTCCCACTGGTTCCAGCTGGTCCCTTTAATTTGCCTGGTTGATCCTCACACTCGTGATTTCGTGAGTCTGAATAAAGATTCATTGAGACCCTGGTCGGGACACGGGACACCTGGACTGAGCAGAACTTTGTTGTGGTCTCTTGACTGTGTTGGACCCTGTGTCTGGTTTTGTCGGTCCCCTGATTGACCGGTGACTTGATCTGAATCATTCATGGCACATGGTGCGTTTACGGCCCTCAGTCTGTGACGTTCACTGGCTGCGGCGGGTTATTGTTGTGTTGCCAGGATACGCCTGCTTCTTATTCTAGCGGGTCAACATCAGCTCATATTTCAGCTGGGACAATAAACTAATGGGAGGAGGAGAATAAACTCGCTGCTGATGAAAAGGTTTTGGAGAAATATTTTTGGCCCAGAGCTGAAAAACATTTGAGTGTTTAGTTTTTAGAAAAAATCTGCAATGAGGCGAAGAAACAGCAGCTTTCAGTCCAGGTTCCGCCACAACAGCAGGTTCGTGTTTGTCACACGTAGTAAAGTGTCGGTTCCGTCGGTACCAACAGTCGGTGCTCGTCTTTCTGTTGGACTCTCGCGGAGAAGAAAGACTCAATGCGCGGACACGTGGACAGATGTGGGTTTATTGAAGACAAACAGGTGGCCCACGGACCGTCCCGGCCCGGCCCGTTTTACGGCGTCGTTTGGCAGCAGTTGAAACAGCCTGAGCCTCGGAACCAGGACGTCGCTGACCGGCACGAACGAGACGGAAATTCTTGTCGAGTGACTGAGCTCGTGGCTCCAAAACAAACACAGCCTGATGAATTTCAGCAAGTCGAAGCCGGTCCACATCTGAAGGGAACCGGCACCAGCACAGCAGGACGACGACTGGATCATTTGGAATCTGTCAAAGACTCGTACATGTGTCAGAAAGTGAAATAAAACGTGGTGACGAAAAGGAATTTATTACAGAATGGAATTATTGTCACAGACGAGCCTCAGATTCGATTGAACCGGATTCTGATCAGTCACAGCTGATTCGGACTTCACACACTTCTGCTTCAGTACGTGGGTTCGGATCATTTTCCTTGAAAGTCAAAGTCTCCCTGGTTTAAAAAAAAAATCGGTTCATCTTTAAGTCAAATTTGTGCAGAAAAATGGTTTAGGACAGAGACCGTTTGATGCTCGGACTCCTGCTGGACAGACATCTGTCCAACATCTGTCCAACATCTGTCCAACATCTGTCACAGTCCAGTCGGAGACATGGGACGTTTGTTTCAGGAGCTTCTCTGCCACCTCGTGGTCAAATCACTAACTGCAGAAGCAGGTAAAGAGGAAATTGAAAAGGAGTTTTCTGAGAATTAAATCGGAGCCACTTCCTGTTTCCTCACAGCTCAGAATATGACCGGAGGTGTTAATGCTGAACTGCTGCGGCCTGTGAACCGTCCCTATATTTATGAGTCTATGAGTATAATCATGTATCCAGTAAATAAAGCTGTGATTTACATGGACGTGCTGAACAAACGAAGGGGAAAAGCTAGAAATTAACAAGTGGCTCATTTCTGTGAAAATATGAAAATGCTTTAAGAATAAAAACATGTTGTCTTTGGATGTCATGAAACAGACTATGATTTATATTATTACTACTATTATTCACGTTCAGAACAGAACGGCCGACACATCTACATGACGCCGGGTCTGAAAACCTCACAACTGGTTCCACTTGGACATTATGTCCCACTTGTCGTAGATGATGTTTTCTGTAAGTTCTAAATTCTGCTTGTCCCACTTCTGCGCACAGGCGTCAGTGGGACACCACCTGTCAGGAGATGACCTGCTGCTGCTGCGAACATATCGGAGATTTCACAGACAAAGTTGCATGACACTGTTTAAAAAACGATGACGTGTAATGGAGCTGAAATTATAAAGATCTATTTGCAACAAAGCTGTAATTTTACATAAACATTGTACTTTAAAATAAAGCTGAAACATTTGATAAATGCAATGACTGTTTTCAATAAGTCAAGGAATAGCTTGAAAATGATAAATTATAAAATATGAATATAACACCAAAACGTGTGTCACTTTTTCAGAATAAAGTAACTGCAATAAAAGAATAAAGTCGTAACACAACCTTAATCTAATTCTACACGTTATATTAAAATTTCACTTATAAGGATGATCATCAATACATTTTTATATTACCACTTTATCGTACCACAGTGTTATACAACATTTGTTATAAAAACTACTTTAAAATCACGGATTCGAAGCTACAGTGGGCACAGGCTCGAAAACATCCATAAGAGCCCAAAGATTAGAGATGGATTTATGGAAGCAATAGTTTGCAGCTCGCCTTCCTCAAACAAGCTTTACACTCTGTGGAGGATTCTAGCTGTAGAGACGGGAGGTTTTCAGAGCTGTGGTCGACCGTGAGTCGCCACAGGAAATGGGAGCCTTTCACATTAAAATACCACAAAGTTATACACATCAGTGTTCTCTCCACGAGGTTGGACATCAGGCTCAAATCAAATAACAGGAAGGTCACAGGCTCAACTCCCCAAGCGGGCGGTGATGTCCTGCTCTGGGTGAAGACACCCGCCGAGCGCTCAGTCCTCTCAGCACATTTACACAAACCCACTGTCCGTGTGGAGCCACCGTCAGCGAGCGTCTGTTGCTGTCGCGCCTCCTCCTCCTCCTCCTCCTCCTCCTCCTCCTCCTCCTCCTCCTCCTCAGGTCTGAGGCTTCAGTGCGTGTCGGCTCCTCTTCTCCCAGAATGCGGCTCTGTTCCTCTTCGGCTGTTTGTAGGACGTCACCACAGCCTCGTCCCCTCTGAGTCAAACAGTTAGTGAGAGACAAAGGAGATTTTAGTGTTACTGATCTCAGAACACTGGTGTGTGTGTGTGTGTGTGAGTGTCTCGTCTTACAGTGTTTGTGGCTGGACGGAGCAAAAACTCAAACACGTGGCGTCCTGCGTGTTGGAGCAGCTGCAGCGGCTCAGCTCCCTTCTGAATCGCACCGCACCGAATCCATAGGGAACCACGTGGCTGCAAGACAAAACAAGAGTCCAACATGCGACCTGGGTGTTTTGGGTGTGTGTGAACCAACCCTGCAGCTTTTTACTCGTAAATGCACGAATGAGACGGTAACGTCCACCGTCCGAGGACGAGCAGCGGCGTCTGTGTATAGAAATGCTTCCAATTCCCAAACTTGAACACGAACGCTCGACCTCATTGGAATCAGAGGGAAATGAACCAATGAACCCATGACGACCCGCGTGGGGGGCGGAGCACAGTGGGTGCAGGGTAGGACATGTCTGCGCAGACAGCAGTCGAGACGCTGCGCTACAACACGTCGTTGGCGTCCATATTCTGAAGGTCATTAATGCTTTTTACGCTTTTCACAGCAGCCTGTCATTTGAAAGCCTGAAGTGTCGTAACTTTCCGACGGACACACAGGCTCCTTCTAAGAACTTCTGTTGTAAGATGGTGGACTAACCTAAAGCAGAAGTGCACAATGTTCTTTTCTTGTCTATATCACAAAATATTTAAGACGCTTAAATGTGGAGAGCAGATGAGAGTAAGTGGGCCTGTCTGTGTTTGACTGTGGGCCAAAGGCCCGTTCACACATCAGCTCTAGAGTGTTTCCGGAGGACGTCGAGAGTTTCACTCTCAGACATTTAGCCAACAATGAGAGACAGAAATAATAATTTCTTGGGCAAAGGGTGCGACTGTCCGCACCATGAGTATGAGGCGCTTGTGTTTGTCATGGTGAATCCCCGGGATTTAGCCTTGAGGCAGCAGCGCCTGGCACAGGGAGACACAGCAGAGTCGAAAACAGTCACATAAAGTGAGCAGTAACAAGGTCCTACAGGAAGTGAACGGAGCATGAAGAGCTGCAAAATAAACTACAATCGGCGGCCGAGTCGCCACTAGTGGGACCTGCAGCACGTGTGTCCTCCGGGTCACATCCATCCTTTCCCTTCCGTCAATGTTGGACCCGTGTTTCACAGGAAACTCACTTCCAACGCAGGAGATTCTTTTCCTGCTGTGCGGTGCAGCGAATCACCGCGGTGCCAGAGTGACCGCCGTCGTGCAGGTCAGAGGTTTATCCACCGACGCCACCGCGGTGCAGCTGCACTGCTCTGCTAACGGCTTAACGGCGCTGCAGCTCCGTTGAAAGGCCTTTAAAATGGTTTCAGCTCGGTTGTTTGTAGAATCCATCATTTGTGAAGGACGTGTACATTTCTGTACATTACAAATCATTTCACTGCAATCACAGTGTTTCTCTTTTCACATCTGGAGCCCGTTTCCACTTTGCGGCGGGCGATAAAACGTGACCCTTTCATCTCTCCCAGCGTCTGTCTGCTCACTTCAGCTGGATCATTTCCTCCCTGCATTCTCCCAACATTTGGGTTCTTGTTATTTGTATAAATCTAAGTGGCCTGAAATCTTGATGAATTATGGCTCATAAGTCCCACCGTCCCACTGACCTCACTGAAAGCTGTGAACCGTGACACGTGCAGTCCTATCAGCACACAGCTGTGCCGTTAACTCTCAGGGCCGATTTTGGAACAAGAAAATATATGAATAATGTTATGATGTTATTATAGAAAATAAAATAATAATCACGCCTGACCTTATGATAAGACTGTCACAACAGTCCTATCATAACAAGAATCTCTGACACATATGACTGAAAGAGGGAGTCACAGCCCACGGCTTTGAGGAGTCGCCGTGTTCCTGTTTGTCAGCTTGACGTAAACCCGCCTCCTCCATCCACCAACGTCTTCAACAAGACACAAGCTGTAGATTGTGGACGGGCTAAAACCGCTCAGCATCTTAAATGTCGGGCTCTGTGAACCTGATCTCCGTCTGTTGGAGACATGCGGCCCTGATTTCAGTGTTTACTTGTACACTCATCTGCGATAGAAAGAAACCGTTTGGAACATCAGACTTTGACACGTAAAACAATGCCAGTCTATTTTTTCGTGCCATCATCGCGATAAGAGCACAATTATCTTATTACAAAAACTGAATTTATGTGATAAACCCGTATTCTAAAAATTCTAATGCTGAAAACGGCGGCAGCCCCGTCTCTGTAGCGTCTCGCTGTGTTCAGAGGGTTAAATGGAGGTGGTATTTTTAGCAGGAAGTGCTGCAGAGGAAAACAAGAGTCAGGAGCTCCCCTTCGCGGTGCAGTTAGTCATGGTGGGCACTTTATGACGGAGGCGGGAAGACTTTATCACGCGGCTATGTTTAGACTAAACTAACAATCTGAGACTTAGTGAGAGGGTCGCGCTGCTGCAGGAGCTGATTTTGGAAGCTATTTTGGTGACTGCTCTCCTTCTTTCTCCCTCCCTGAAGTTAATTTATTGCAAATGTGTTTTGTTGCTGTGACATGAAAAACACCTGCAGTTCGCCGTGAGCTTGAGCAATAGTCAACAGCTTTGTTAACGATGCTGAAATAACTGGAACAGAACGGAGCCATCGAACTTTCATGTTACACAGAACTAACGCAAATGATGAAAGTCAATTCAACGGAAGGTGGGCTCAAAAAAGTCATCGCAGCCACAGACATGGGAGTAGGCTGTGAAACGTTAACAGGCTGTGGGCAGATCAGGGTCCAACCACAGTAATTGGAGACTCTTTGTGGTCTCCTCACTGGGTTCACGCCGAAGGGTTAAAATGGGACATTTAGAAACAGCGAGAGGAAACATGGCAGGAATTATCCTTCGTTAAGAAGGGTTAGCTTTCTTATTAGCTCCACCACATCTGACGGCTGCTCGTTGCTTGTGCATACTGAACTAAAATGAAGTTAATTGCTGCCAATTGTGGAAGGAGCTGGGTGTCTGCTTCCTGTTTGAGTCAAAGCAGCTTCAAAATACCAACGGTTGGACGAGAAAATCAATGGATGAGGTTTCTGTGCTGGAACTTTCCCAACAACTTGCTGAAGTCTCTGTGGATTTGTCCTAAACTCTGTGACACGATCCCGGGGAAGCTGCTCCTATGACTGAAGCACTAAACGTCCAATTTAGCAAAAGATTTCAAATAGGCCCTTAATGCTGCACACCCTTTATCGTCGTGGTTACAATGAGAAACTCGTGGGTAACGTAGCGGAACAGTCACGGTGAAAACACGGGTTTGTTTTATGTCTATGGGCTCATTTTACACGTCGTCCACATCCCAGTAATAAACCCGCAGAGCCTGCAGGTTGGAGGAGTGATCGATAAAAACAATCCTTGCCATGGATTCAGTGGGAGAGCGGGTGGGTGCGACCCAAACAGAGGCCTGTTTGTGGAATGAAAGCCTCTGATTGTGGGACCATCGGGAATGTCTCGGGAGGATCCAGAGAAAAACCATCTGGACCCACTGGCAGGTCCTGGGAACGTCTGCCAGAGCAGATAGGGACAGGAGATGTTCTATGCTCATGTGTTGGACCTTTGGCGTTAATATAGATGCCCGTCATCATTAGAGTGAGAAAATCCTTTGATTGACACGGAACTAATGAGAGAATATGTCCACTGAGGTTCAAAGCTCCAGTCTCAAGGTTTCTTGCACTTGCAACAGAATATGTTTTCTGTTACCGGGATGAGGATATGTTGCAATAACGTAAATATGTTTGGGATTCTCCCAGAACTTAGTCAAGTGTGTGTGAATTCACAGACAAATGGCTTTGTAACCTCTAAACGCCTGAACAATCCGACCGGGCTCTGCAGGAGTCTCACTAACGGAGTCACCGGGTCCTGCTCCAAATCAGAGCGAGGGCTTTAACTTTGTTTCTGAGGTGCTGGGGGGAGCACAAAGGAAGCTCATGGTAACCCCAGCCATCCTCTCAGGGTCCAGCTGACGTTTCTGACCCTCAGCAGGGTCCAGGAGCCCGAGCTGGTACGCTCCCGTCCTCCCTCTGAATCCAACGTTCAGCTTGGACTAATGTCTTCCACATGCCTGCTGGCATCTTCAGGGAGAGATCAAATCATTTCCCAGGGTTTTTCAAAGGATTCTCCGGGCGCGATGGGACTTGTGAATCCAGCACCTTTGTTGGCCAAGGCTTCTCAAGCTCGTCCAGCTCGTCTTCAGTGTGTGACGACGTTTTTCTCGTATCATCATTAGCCTTCTGCCTGGTCACTGGAAGGCACATTTCAGCCACAAACAACATGACGAAGAAAACATCTGGTCCCAGACTTTGTCAGCTGAAAACCTCGTCGTAAAACGTGTGACTGTGTAAACCGTATCCGCTCACTGTGTGTGTGTGAATATGTTCGGCTACGCAAACATCCAAACCTAAATCAAACACACACATCTGTGTCCGTTTCAGATCGTATCGGTCCGTGCGCTCTGTGAAGCCAACTGCAGCGTCTTTATTTATTTTCAATGGATTTCTGTGACACCGAATATGCAGAAGCCAAAGAATATGTGTCAGCTTTTTCATTTAGCCTTTATTAAGAGGATATTATTAAATTTGGTCAAACAACAAAGACACTGATATTCGCTCTTTCAATTTAGATTTGGAGTAAAATGAGTTCAGAGTGCAGAAAAAATATGGATCATGGGAAAAGGTGCGGCTGTTTCTTAGCACAAAAGCACCCTGAGTCATTTGTCCCGGTCTCGGACCGCAGCTGCTGCCGCTGAGGCCTCCCACACTCCCTGAACAATCTCCCGACTAAACACGATAATGAACGTGGCTCTGAGGTCGTGGACAGTCACTGCCTGCTTCTCGTCTCCGCTGTGTCTTATTCCACATTTTACAGCCACAACGTTCTAACGTTCACAAAACGTCTAAGATTCTTGTCTTGCTGAAGAAAACTCACCTCGGGGTGTTGACCCACACGATTCCGATGTGGCAGAAAAAAATGCACTCTTTGTCCTTCTGGTTCTCGCACGAGCAGCGCCTCTCTCGCCGGTGTGCCAGAGGGCCCCCCCCCACTGCGGGACTCGTAACGGAGGAGGCAGAGGCTGAAAGCAGAGATGGATGGAGGGAGTTAGTAATCATTTTGAATATTTATTCTCTATTGAATTATGTTTCTGCATTGTACAGCTGACATTACTAAAGGTTCTTCTACGCCTTAAGAGCAGTAAGAAGTTTTTAAATCAATTTCTTGTAACAAGAGTGACTCTACCAAAAATGAAAGTGTTCATATTTCTACAGATTGAAAATACAGTAAAATAAAGAGAAAGAGAAACTAGAGATAAATCAGAACCTGCTATCATTTAATGCATAATGTGAGTTCTTAATTGTGCAAAACGAAATGTTTAAACGACTGTTGAAAAGGTTTAAAAGTTTGATCTTTTCATGTACTGCCAACATGAGGTTTGACATTTGTAGTTTTTGGGTGAAATATTACAACAACTACGGGAAGGATTTCGATAAAGATGCTCAGACATTCACGTTCCCCTCAGGATGAACTACAGTTGGGCTGTGACACTTGGGAATTATTAAAAACTTCTGAAACATTGACAATGACCTTTGCCTCAGTTATACGTTGTGTATGAGAGTCATCAGAGGTGGCGTTTTATTCAGAGGTTCTGAAAACCTCCAGAACCGACCAACTTTAAGACGAAGCTCAGCGAGTTCTTTTAGAAATCAACACGGAGTGGAGACTGTACAGGAAGAAGGTTCTGTTTTGGCTGTAGAAAGTCACAGCGTCTCTGTGTCAGAAAAACCACCGGTGATCTTCACCGATGGGTCCAATCACAAACGCCAGACTGTCACCCAGCATTTGCCACTTTCAGTCAGAACCAGCTGAAGCACCATCCGGCTGAATCTGGACTGAGGTGTGCGGTTGAAAAACCACTGACCCAGACGTTAGAATCTGCTGTAGCCGTCGTCTCTACACTGTGACGCTCACACGTGTTACAGCAGCATTTTCACACGGAGCCCATCAAAGCCACAGTCAGGCTTTGATCCGGCTCTCAGTGCTCACGGGAATATTCGGGCGTCTAAAGAAGCATTTACACGGTTTACACAAAAGAACAACTCATTTTTTACTGCTGGGTCCCAGAGAATCCAGTATCTGGGATCGTTATTCATGTAAAGGCAGCTGTGACACCGGTGAAAGCCACGCTAAGCAGAACGGGGACACCTTGGACGTTTGTTTCCAGCAGTGAATCGGCCACACAGACGGTCTCGTTCACTCACTGTCAGTGAAGAAATCGGACAGAAACAGAAATGTGCCATCTCCAGCCTGGTGGGTTGATGTTTGACTGCAGCCTGCTCCAGCAGACACATCGTCCATGACACAAACACAGATCATGAATGAGAGCGATGGGGAAGCTTGAGCTCGTCCAGAAAGCTGAAAGCACTTCCTCGTTCAAGACTTCCCAAAAAAAACGTTTTCATAAAAACGATGTCGCCCTAATGGAGCAGACTCATATTCTGGTGAAACTTTAAACACCAAGGCCCCTGACAACACAGACAATTACCAGCCTGGGGTTTGGCCTCCTGACCTCTGGGAGGGGCCGGCGTCATGGACGTCTTTACTTTTGGGGGGAAAGAAAAACACTTTAGACTTGATGACCAGGGAATTCGATAAAGCAGGAATGTTAAAAGTAAAGCAAGACAACTGTGTATCTGAAGGTGAGAGACATGATTTATACAACATCTGGGCCCCTCTTCACAGTTTAGGTCTGTATGTATTAGATTAAGAGACAGTGAGTCCAGTTGAAGGAAAAGTCTCAGTCTGAAAACAAAACTCTCGGGTTTCAGGAGACGGACTTACACTGTCTCCTTATCTGGAGTTTGTCTTGCAGTGAAAATACACAGAAACCGTAAGCGTGACCTTCCTAATGGTTTGTAAGGCCGCTGCCAAACACAGCTCTGCTGAGCTAAGGTGTTTTAGGCCGATGCCGAGGAGCCGCAGGTTTAGTCCATTAGACATGGAAATGTCAGAACACACACACACACACACACACACACACTTCCATGTGCTGAGCTGTACTTTGGACCAAAAAAGGTTCGACAAGCAGAGCAGAAGTTCAACAACCCAGACTGGCTGGGAAACCATCAAGCGATGCTCCTTCTGCTCCCTCACAGCTGTTGGATTCTATAGAACATGCATATTTTTATTAAAAACCAATAACCATTGCTGCTTTCTTAAGCCCGAATTATACTTTTCGTACACGGACCTACGCTGGGATACGGTATGTCGAATTTAACAAACCTCAGTTATCTGAAAATGAAGGACATTCAGCGTCTGTAGAGGTTAACGTGGACTTCAGTGGAGCACAGGTCTGCAGGACGTTCTGCTGATGGACATGGAGAACTACAATGTCCTGTCTTATGTTGTCACTGAATAAACCCATGATTTCAAAGAGCAAATGGTAAATTGTTAAAGTATTTTAGTTATTGGAAACAAAATGTCCTAAGTTGAAATCCACATCTCAAAACACAAAATGAAAAGACTAAAGACTCAATAAAGCAGCAGTACAACAACAAAACGCATTAAACAACATATATAAAATCAGTGTGAACATCGGTTATGAATCTTTCCAGTTCGATTCCTGCTTCGATGCGACTGCCGACATTATCCAAACTCTCCACACAAGCGTTGTGGAGATGTGCAGCAGGCGCTGAGGCTCATTGTCTGGAATGTTAAACAGGTTCAAGAGTATTAAGAGTTTTAGGAAACATCTGGCTAACGAGAATGAGCTTCAGTGACACGTTCCAATGCCAGTGGTGGGTTTCATCCTTCGTGTGCAGTTTAACATATTTGAAATTCTCCACTTTGCCTTTGTGTCTATGATGCCCAGTCCACGAGCCCGTGTCCCTAAACACCATAAGTAGTTTAGGTAACGGCTGCATTACAGCCTCTCCTCCTCTCACACACGTGTAATACTGAATCCAGCTGTGTGGTGGCCAGAGTTTCTTTTCTCAGTCATCGGAGATTTATGAGATTCCATAGATCAAACCGTGTGCGGCTCATCGTTCCCTTCCAGGTTCACGAACTGATGGATGGAATGCAGAGAGCAGCAGGTGGTCCGGGTCGTCCCTACAACACAACCACAACTGGATTCTCATAATTCTCAAAATTCTCATACACCGATGGACAAGTTCACAATTTCTGTTCCCTAGTGTAGAAGTGTTACAACAAGTAGATGTAGGTGGGGTTCAGTTCTTTGCACCTCACCAGACCTAGTTCAGTTCTTACTGAGACGCAGCACACGGCCAGTGTCCACCAAAAACCCACCCCGCCGTTGGCTGTGACAGTGCAAACAATCATTCTTGTAAACCTTTGAATTCATCGTTCCGATCCATCGGTCGTGTGTTCGGGTTTTAGTGGCTACGACAGCGGTTTTCAGCAGCTGTAACAGCATCAAGCAAAGAACAAATATGTTCAAACAGGCTCTACAGACAAAGCCTCACTCTGCCCAACTCAATTATGGATGTTCAGTGTGAGCCAAGAGGAAACACACTGAATTCAAGCGAGACTAAAATCATTTTGCAACAATCTGATATTTATAGATTTTCAACAGTATTATTCACCTTGATTGGCAATTTAAATAATCTTTGACGTTTGCATTTTCAGTGTCACATAATCCTATTGTAGACAAACGTTGTAACAGAGTGAACACGTGCTCAGAGTTTGTATTTCCTCGCTTCAGTCCATGAAACATACCTCCTGGATGTAAACATTTCATTTTTCCATTCATTACGTCCGTGTTGCCCGTGGGGGACATGTGAGCATTCGTGCAAATGCTGGTGTTAGTTTGCATCTGAGGGAAAACTCACGAGGCCAAACCCCGCTTCCAGCTCCTATATTATTTGGAGGCTGCCAACCCAAAGTTTCATTTCTTGCCCTGTTATGAGAGAGTCTGCCTGGCTCCACAGGATTTGACAATATAAAGGCAGATCAGCTTCCTAATCCACGAGCCGGCTGTTTGGATTGGCCTGATTCACGCCAGGTAGGATCCTCAAACCGCATTGATTTAGTAGAATGTAATAGTAGCTTTATGGACATGACACCGTAATGCACATGACAATAGAGAGCTGCTGAAAGTGTGTGGGGTCGCTCAGGTTTTCAAATTGGAGGCAATTGTAGTGAATAAAGGAGCCAGAGTGGTGACAACAGCCGTGTGTTAAACACTAAATTTAAAGAAAAACTCATTACAAATGGGAGGACGGGACATACATGAGCAAACTTAACTAAACCATCCACGGGGATGGACGGAGTAGTGACGAGACGACAGCAAAAGCAGTCTAACAGGTCATGAAAATAATAACCCAGAAGGAAGCAGAAGCAAACTAACTGTTAGTTCAACTAAAACAAAAGAGAACAAGTTACCAGACCAACAGGAACCAAAGAACAAAGAAAAGAACTAAACCAACAAAGACAAAAGGGGATAAAAAAACCTAAAGGTGGGGACAATAAACCGATACAACCAAATAATTGAAGAACCAAACAACGGGACCAAAGCTCAGACCAAGGACAGGAAACAGGCACGAACAAAAAACCATCACTGGACCAAAGAGTGTACGAGTGAGTGACGAACCGAGCGACAGTGAAGAGAGAACAGGGTTTAAATAAATGGGAAAACAGGTGAAACCAATAAGGACGCACGAGAAAAGTAAAGCAACCCGCTAAATAAAAGGCCACGACAGGAAATGAACAAAAGCTACAACAACAAAAAGTCCAGAATCCTGACAACTTGACCTTTCATCCAAAACCCACAAGCCATTAGAAACCAGAGCTCTAGTTCAGGAGCCTCCTGCATCGCCAGCACACAGACCCTTCCACCTCCAACCCTTCAAGCACTTTAGCAATTAAAGAGCAAATATTGGATCCCTTCGTACCAACTTGAAAGATGTTAAAAAGAGGCGGGTTGGTCTTAAACGTAACATGTGTTAGCACAGCGGCTTGTACCAGTGTAGGCGAAACGCTGAAAACACCTACTAGTTGCATATGCGAAAAGCTCACAGGTTGGCAGGGGTGTTATAGGCCATAAAAGGTTAAACACAGTAACTTCGAGCGATGCACCTGCTTGATGAGGAGCAAAATGGGATGCTGGGACCCAGCAGCAGACGATTTCCCGAGTGCACAGGGGTGTTCCACAAAACCCCCGGTCAACTTTGAATTGGCACCTCACAGTCAGTCTGCTGTACTGGTGATTTGACTTGATTAAAAATCTGCTACTTGCTCGTTCATTTAGCACGTCGTTTTTATTCCTGTACTTTCCTTTTGCGTCTCGGTGCGTGTTGATTGCAGCATCTGTCACTGTACTTTTTATGTGTGGGTCTATCCTGAACTGACGTCTTCCATTTAGCCAGTTACACAGCGATTCCATTTCGTTTTCACACTGGATGAACCAGGTATGTAGACTAATTTTGACAATTCTCCCTCAATTTCATTTGAGCTCTATGAATTGTTTGGTGGATCACATGAAAATACCGTGTTTTATGAACAAATTCCTTGTGTGATGTGCTGAAATCCTTGCCAAACATCTACATGTGTGAGCAGTTAAAGTGGTCTGGAGTTTAAATCTACTACCAAATATTTCCGTTCCGCTGTGGTATCGTAGCCTTGATGGACTCAAGTTTGTTGGGAGGTAATAAATGTGCTGAGGCCAAAGTCAACTCTGGGCCTAATCGGGAGATTTTTGAAGGCCCAGTGTCTCCAGTTGAATTCCTCACAACAATCTTACTGGACTGAAAAGAGTCGGTTTCATCATCAGTCTCAGATGAGTCACTGAGAAGCACTAACCACCAGATAAAGGACCTGATAAGGCGTGGGAATCATTCTTGTCATGCAGAGGGAGAAGGATTATGCAAGCGAGGAAATGTCAAAGACGATTTCTTCACATTTTGGGAGGGGCCAGAGAATTCAACACAAACAAAATCCAAAGTAACACACACGGCTAATAATGATCAGAATGTAGAGTTCAGATCAAAACTGACCTCCAACCATTCCTGCTTTTACACGTCTATGTGTATTCATATCGATTCCTCGATATGAAATAGTGAGTACGGATAACCTCCAGCCTCGGCAGTAAAAGTGAGATCAGGACTGGGTTTGGAGTTGAGTGGATATCCACACCAGAGTTGAATAAAGGGGGCTGTATGTCGACTTACAGGAAGGTAAAAGGAAAAAAGGTTTGGAAAAAGGAAGCTTCTCTTTAGTGCAGTCCCTGGTTATGGGAACTTGAGTATTTATTATTTTGATGTAACGTGTGAACTTTGTGGCAGAAGTGCTGATGATGAAAAGAGCTAATAGCTGTTTGCAGCATTTGTGTCCAGAGCCTGGAAATGGCAGGAAGTTTAGTTTGTTCCTCACAGCTTAGCTCCAGTTTTGAAAGTCTTCACGTCAGTGGGTGGCTATTAAACTTAGCTAAGTCGCTACGCTACACCTGGATCCTGTGAGAGGTTCAGTTATTGGTATTGCAACTTTTTGAATCACATTTTGACATTGAGAATAATTCATGAATCAATTAAAAAGTCATTGCATTTTGGGGACATGCTTCTGCTTGAGCTGGCTCAGTCAGCCTTTCCTGCACCTAGACTGTATGGATCATTGGGTTTTATTAAATCTCCTAAGTCAGACAGATCCTCTGGGTCTGTGCGTGATTTAAAAGTACACATTTGTGCAGGAAATGTTAACGGGATTCAGATGTTTGGCTCTGTCACATGACAAACTCAAAACAAGCAAAGCAACGATGGACCCAGCGAGGAAGTGAGGAGCAATGGAAATAGAAGGTGGACGGTCACGCCAAGGAAAGTAGACAAGGAAAGGAGACAAGATGTCCACACGGAGATTCCTCTGAGGTGCTAACGCTAACAGAGGCTCTACACCAAAAATACTGAGGTTGATGGAGGTGATATCTGCTAGGGAATTCATCGAGCTCAATGCCGCTCAAAAAGGTCCGTTTGCCTTCAGTGGAAATGGTTCCGTCTGACAGTAATGAGGGTTGGACGTGAGCTGAACCACGTCTACAGGTACACGCCTCGCTTCCTTCTACCTGCTCATCCCGGTGGCTCTTGTTCACAAAACTGCCTTTTTCAAGTCAAACTTTGCTATTTAACAAGTGACAAAATCATTTGGGATTATTTCCATCTGAGATACAAACCTGAGCTGAGTCTATATTTCAAGACTTTTCAGTGTTGACCGTGAAAACGCTGGCACCGCAGCGGGGCAGTACTTCAAACACGGCCCCACTAACCACTGGCATGTCCTCCCGAGGGAAACGGTTATGGGGGCATGTCGTTCCTGGAATGACTCCCGCTGCTTGTTCAGTCTGCGCAGCCTTTGCTTTAAACCTGGGGATGGAGCAGTAAGCACGCAGCTGCCCGACGGACCCGAGGCTCTGGGGGCTCAGTATCAAGTCTTAGGAATCCTCAGGTTTTTCTTTTCCTGCACAGTTCTTGAGGTCTTGAAGGAGGTCCCTTAATTAAAATAGAGCTTTTTGAATTGTAATAAGTAATTAGATCTGTAGTGTTTCACCAAAGCTGCTGCCTGTCTAAGTGAAAATAAATGACTGTGTACGAGTCTAAGGGAACGAACGACCAACGCCACGGGAAGATCTGGTGTGAACATCCCTCAGGCCTGAAGCGTCAGGTGGAACATGTTCTGTAAAACGGACATTTCTCCATCTCCTCTGCATGTTCATTTCTGTCCACGCAGCCGGAGATGAGACGTAAGTCCAGCTCTAGAAGGACATATGGAAACGGGCCACTTATGATATGAATACATGTAGATGGCTCACACTGGGTTTAAAGAAGAAAACCACCACCTTACAGCTCAGATGAACAACTCAAGATGTGAGATAATGAAAGTCTAGACTTTGTTTACATCTCGAGTGTTTCACTTCAAATTCCGTGTGTCCCTGTGCAGTGGACCCACGGACACACCCAGCTCACTGTTACATAAAGTGCAGAAAAACTGGATCGCCATCATCAAAAATCATTTCACAAGTTCTACTGATAAGATAAAACTAAGACTGTGGGACGACACGCTGCTGAAAGACGAGAGGTTTTTCTTTTGCTGTTATCTGACTAAAGGTTAAAGTCAAAGCTTCACCTTGTTCTCGAGAAACCAAATGTTTTAACGGATTGATGAAATTCCACAAATCTGCCATTTATGCTGCATCATAAATCTGACAATTGTACTGTAAATCAACTGTTCCTCAAAACACAGTCCAAAGATTAATCATCACAATTGATTGATGTTATTGATGCTTATTGATGTATGTCCTGTATTTAGGGTATTGGTGTGGTTTTCAAACAACAAATACAGTTTAAATATAATAGACTACAGAAACTGCATACGTCAACACTACAAATAAAATGTTACCATAATGAAATATTGTTGAGCCTCCATGCAATTAAACACAACAGCAGACACTAAATGACGCTTATGTCCAGACTTTGCAGCAGCAGCAGCTGAGCTATAATTATTTCTGTTCCTAATCGGATCCCAAACTGGAGCTCAGAGGTTTACCTTGATACTGCTGGATCACCATCAGAGAAGTGGCGAGGAGCCAAAGGCAAGTCAAGTCCATCCCGTTTTCCTCTGTAGTGTCGAGCTGAAGGATTTGCTGAAAGTTTCCCCGTGAAACAAGCTCCTTTCTTGCAGCCAGTAAAAATTAAAACTGTGGAAAAGAGCCCAAAGACATTCACAGCACCTTACGCACAGAGGACGGAACAAAATGGTGCTGACGACACACTTCCTTCGTCTGTTTGATGTCAGGTCGATGCTGAAACCTGCGGCAGCGGCCGCCCAGATGCCGAGTTAAACGTGATCATGGCAGAGGTTGTGGAGGAGCGGGAGACGAAAGTGACCGACTGGGAGCACAGCTGTGCTGAGCTATATGAGACGTGAGCTGCAGGAGAGGAGGAGGAGGAGGAGGAGGAGGAGGAGGATGCACCAGGGAGGCTGGATCTGCAGTGAGACATCTCCACAGCTTGAGCTCCATTAATCACAGCTTCCTGCGGCTGTGGGCGACTTGTGTCCTCGTCTATCGCTCACTGTGGTCTCACTCGTTTGGCTTCAGTCTCAGGGAGGAGCTCAGCTTTCCGCCGTGTCCAAGCAGCCAAAGTCTCTCCCTCGTCCTCCTGGGAACCTCCTCACAGTCGGCCCCACACGTGGAACAATGTGCAACTTTTACTAAAGTTTGCACCAGGTTTGTCCTTTATGAATGTAATAATCTTAATGCAGAACAGATATTTTGCAATTTCGAGCCGGCTGCCTTAAGAGTAACAGATCCTGCTGACGGAGGAAACAGCCGTTTGGGAAAAGGGGAGCTGCCGTCTCTCAGAGAGACACCACGCCTCACCCTCACACTTTTAATTGAATTTGAAAATGGAAGTCAGCATTTAACTCTGCAGCTTCTGCTCTCAAGCCAATTTGTTATTTTGAATAAAAGTTAAAAAGTTCCAAAGCTAAATGACACGAGGGTGAGACGGCGTGGGACAAAAAAGCCAACATGTGACATCAGGGACCACCGACAAACACACTGCCGCACAGAAAGCATCGAAGGAGCTGCAGTTTTATCAGTGCGACACCATCAACAAGATTCTTTTTTTAAAGAACATTGAAGAATTTAGGAAAAACGCTGCAGCAACTCAGATAAACTGGTGGAGTTTGATAATCTGTCAATGGACAAAGATTTAGAGGCCTGAGTGGACAATACAGGAGCGTGGAAGCATCCAGGTGTATCAGGTCTTACATGTGGACTTGGGATCTGTGTCCACTAATTCAACCCCAGACTCAATCTGGACACGGAATGTTTCTGTCCCCCGTCAGTCCCGAAGTGCAGTTTCCAGCTCCTACTACACTGGCAATTAGCAACGGGTGTTTGCTTTGGATTGAATTACCCAGGAGTCGCCTGCAGTCGCTCAGACTATTCTGAGATCATCTGGAACAGAACTGACAGAACCACAAAAGGTGGACCCCTGTTCCTGTCTGTCTTTTTATCTTTTTTAGGCCCCGTTTAGTGGAAGCTGCCTCTCTGTCAGAAAGACCACTGCGGTAAACCCGCTTCATAAAGACATTAACAAGGACAATCCAAACATCTGCAAGGCAGATTCTATGGTGAGCTCCTGAAAGAGCCGTTTGGTTGGTTGGGTTTCCCCAAAATTGCTCCACCAGATGTCATGAAATTTTTCCCCAAATGAGCATGTTGCCCTGAAATGCAAATAGCAACGTCTGAGCAGAGGAAGTCTCATGAAAGGACTCATTTATTTCAGGGCAGCACGTAAACTGCTTTAGATTCCAGGCTTGTTTTTCAGGAAATTTGACTCTTTTATTTCAAACCTGGTCTTATCTCTGATGAAATATTTTATTTTTCAAGACTAGTTTGGTTTTAGACACAATCATCAGTCACCAAGCCCCCCACTAAAGTTTCTAACACTGTTAATTAAAGTCAGGCTTTCACATTTACACGTTTGGTTAAAAGAAAGCCTGTGGTTACCGTACCCTCCTACTTCAATACCAATATAATTATAATAATATGAGCCAGATTTAGGCCCCCACACACACGCAGAGTGGGTCAAGTGGGTCACCATCAGACATCAGACGTGACAAACTGTCGTCCTGCGAGTAAATTCTTAAATGGCGTGATAACACTTGAACACGCTCTTACTACGCCCAGCTGTCATCAAGACATGGATCCGACCTGCAAGTCCAACTAAAACTAACCGGCACAATCAGGAACGTTCAACGGCAAGCGTTTCACTTTGGACAGAACCGGGTCCTCCAAAGGTTCCTGTGCTAACAAGTTATATAATCAGTTATAATCAGGAAACCTCCAGGGGCCGTGGTGATTATGACGGGAGCAAAAGAGGAAGGTGGATGATTGGAAAATACAAGGAAACGACCGTTACGCAACGTTAAACGAGTTTGGTTTTAAAAACCTCGAGGAACAAATTCAAGAGCTTTTCACTGAAACCAATGAAGCTCGACTGTTTCTCTCCAAAACATGGAGTAATAAGGCAACGGCGTCGTCTGATCCTGTCTAGACAGAAATGATAAATTACGGTTTCACACCTTTACTTTTCTCTCAGGAGCTGCTGACAAACATGTTAAACGTGCGTGTGTTGGTGTTTATGCGAGTGTCTGCGTGTCACGGCCGCCTGTCTGACTCCTCATCACATCTTCGGGTGAAATAATTAGACAGCAGATGGAAACTGGAAACAACAGCCTGACGCTCCCCTCGCCCCAAGGAGGAGCTCAGTTCTGAAGGTGGATAATGGGGGAGAAGTAATAAAAGAGAGAAAGGGAAATGGAAACAGGGCGATGAGAGAGACACAGAAAAAAATACTTCAACAAAAAGAAAAGAAATAAACTGCAGAGTGTCACAAAAAACAGATTCCGAACAGCTGATGAGAAACAAAAGCAGGACAGAAGACGGGCTGATCTCCTCAGGAGAAACACGCTTGATTCTTTCCTGCTGTGTTTTTTTCACATGCATACGTTTCATTCCTGATTATTCCTTCCACAGCAGATATGCACATGAAAAGGAAAAGTTGGACATGAAGAAGACATTAAATCCACATACACACAAAAAGCCTTTTTTAAAATATTCTCTGAATGTTCATTGAGACTCTGACACGTGACCAAAAACCTCGGAAACATTAAACTTTGAGGCAGCAAATACAAGAACGTCTCAGTGAACTCCTCAGTCCCAGCTAAGAGTCCGTCTGTCCCCCTTTGATCACGTGGACTTTAGAGGAATGTCTGCGTGTCCGTTTGTCTCATTGTTCCACAGACGGAGCTGAGGACGGCTGAGATGGGGGTGGCGGGTTTTAGTTGGGTGGGTGCAGAGACTGGGGCCAGGCTGGAAAACATTAAGTGAAATCTACACCCCAAAAACACGAGGGCAGAACGCACAGAATGACTGACAGCACATCTCCACACTGATTCATCACTGGACTTTATTCAGAGTAAAGATGCGCTTGTTTCTGATTGTCCGTTATTAAAATTAATGTCTGTGTTAATGTGACCCTCCAATGCGCTACAGTGATTTCTGTACGTCGGCTCAGTTTAGATGATTTTCAGCAGTGACAGACTGACAGATGTCACACGGCCCGGGGACAAAAACTGAACAAAGGCAGGTGGTTCCTGACATCAGCAGCAGCAAACTCCACAGCACGACGTCCAGCAGATCACACGTCTTTGCTTCTCAGATGTGATGGTCCAGGGCTTTGCTCCATACTGAGACGAGTGACTCTACTGCTTTGTCATTCAGAAGGCTGACGACGACGACGACGACGAAGATGATGATTACATTTTTCAGTGGATAATTTCAAAAGTAGTGGTAAAATATTAGTAACCCAGTGAACGCTCACAGAGGTGGAAGAAACGTGTGAATACGGGCAAACGTTTTAACAACTACATGTCATCAGGAACAATCGAGTGAACCTCGAACGTGGAAATAAGAGTCGAGAACGAATGGAAAACGTTTGGATAATCTTTTTCTTTTCTCTCTCCACTTTCCACTCAGCCCAACGGGTCACGTCAGATGTCAGATGTCCTCCCACCCTGGGTCTGGTTCTGCCGGAGGTTTGACTTTGTTGTAAATTGGCGCCTTATAAATAAAGTTGAATTGAATTTCTCTACGTCTCTTTCGAAGCTCTTGTTAAGATCTTAACCACTTTTGGACAACGAGGCAAGAGGCTCAAACTGCTGCACGCTGTTCTCTGAACTCTCCTTATTCAGTGTTGTTCCCTTTTAGGCGGAAAGAATAACTCTGATTATTCTATAAACAAAATGTATTTCCAGTTATACCTATACAGTCACTACAATCAACAATGATCTTATCAATTATCTTTTCCTTACATTTATGGGAACCGTCTGTGCCTTGACCACTGCCGGACAGTATCTTCAACTGACGATGAAGATCAAAATCCGTTGCTTCATTCAGCTTGTTCTCCGCGCGCCTGTGATACACTGGTGACCCCTTCGGGCTGGACCCCCTCCTCTTCCCGTCTAAGGTCAGATAAGTTCATGACCCCTGTCGCCCTTAACAATAAGCAGGTCTACCTAAAAGGAAAGAAAGCATGAGGGAAGACTACGCTGCAACTTCATGAAACGTAACTCAGCGTGTCAGCATGAGTTCATGGAGCAGCTCAGTTTGTCAAGTATCTTCAGTTAACGTTAACTGAAACAAATCACAGTGACAGCAGCAGCTACGTGACCCTGCACAGGAACTACCTACAAAGACGAAATACTTTCAAACAAAAATGTGTTTTTTCCCCACATTCAGTGAAGCCGTCCTCGTCTACAACGTGGCACTTTTGTTTGTGCTCCCTTCAACTCGGACAATACCATCGAAGAATTGAAGTTACAGTTTTTTAATTCGCAAAATGTCCATTGAGCAATGCAAAGCAAATCTGAACAGAGAACTTCACACAGTGACCAGGCCTCTGAAAACCAACGTGCAAAAGTCCCAACGTTAAAAAACCCTGTTTCCTTTGCTTGTTTGCCAAATTGGTGCTTGAATCTGCAGTGAAATTCTAATTTGTAACATTTCCAATAGAATAATGTGATGCTTGTCATCTCTGTTTGGATCTTTTGTTCCTCAGTTTTCCTTCACCAGTAAAGACTTTGGCACATGGTCCAGGCCAGAAAGAGGCATCAGGAGGATGAGAAACGACTGCGTTCTCCTCGGAGGCTCCAACAGATGGACTTCACTGGAGACAGTATAAAGATGTCATCACTCGACAACAGTTGTGTTAGTGGTTCCCTGCTCGATTTGACTGAGTGTAATTACTCCTCGATGTTTAAATGAGCTCGCTTCCATCCAGGAAGTGTTCCTGCCGGGTTTCTAGCTTTGAGCCAGGGGGACTGTGCTGGAGAACGCACCACATCACACAGTCTGAGGCTGGGAGCAGACGCTTCTGGTCTGCAGCCACCACACCTACCTAATCCCTGAACCCGAAACCCCAGGCCAGAACTTCCCCAAACACCTCTTCAAAGTATGAGTGTTCAGAGCTGGGTTAGCATACTGCTGCCTAAAACACATGCACCGGATTCAGCCACAGTACCGCCGTGGACTGTTTTGGCTCCGGGTGCTGACTCTTGTCAAACTAAACACTTCAGACAGATTTGAACCGCACCACTTCATGAAACGTAAAATACTGAGGTCAGGCAAACATCGTGGTCACAGTTACAGGCACCAGTCCAAAGCCAACACCAAATGATCCTTTGCAATAAATCAATAAAACATTCTGAAAAGGTGGATGAAATCGGCAGTAAGTACCTACATTATTGCTATAACAAGCCCTGCACCGGCAGGAGTGTGTGGTTTTTAAGCAAAGGTTGAAAAAAAAAACGTGGGAAACTAGATCATGAATTTCCCGAAGGAATTTTCTCTCCATGTGGGTTTTCATAACAAACATGGTGGTTGTCTGCAGAAGATTGGATTCGTTGTTGAACAGCCAACACATGTTCGACGGGACCACCGGTTTTAAAATGGGGAGAGGCACAGCTGTGGTGCCCCTGGGAAAATTCTGCCAGTCCAGCGCTTTATTGGGTTTGTGCTGTTTGGGATTTGGACTGTAAATGTAAGAAGGAGCCAAGAATCACCTGATTCCTATTCAGCTTGTTTCCAATCAATGCTCGGGGTCAAAGGTTGAATGTTTGGACAACTGAGTGATGGGAGACGAGACTACTAATCCTGAACACTGTGGGCGATCTTTGGTGCCGTAAAAGCCAAATAGAACAGAGGGACTAAACAGAACACCCCAACATCAGCTCCACAGACACGGTTTGGGTTTGCTGTGTGTGCTCAGGTTTGATTTACAGGAGAAAGCTGTACATGTGCTGCTTGTACGGTTCCACGTGGTAATTTATTCCCCAGCGAAAACAACAACCACCAAGACGTCGATGGAGTCTCTAGTTTGTAGTTACTGTGCAGACACCATTTTCACAAGGCCCAGAAGGTGGTGTTGGCGGCACTCACAGGCATCAGCTGAGTGATCCACTCTGAGGCTAACACTGCTACATCTGCTTTTCCGTAAATCGAATGTCTTAGTGGATCACAGAGATCCGTGTGAAAGAAACGGCCCAGCCAGACAGATCTTCCATCGTTACTTCAAAGATGTAAATTTAAAGACAGTCCGGCCAAATATTCCACGAGCTTATCAGGCTTGCTGCAGTGGGAGAGACCACACTGAACCTTGTTTACGCCAAGAACCTATTCAAATCAATCTCCTGTCTCGGCTTGGTTACACGAATCCTCTCCTGAAAATATCCAGACAAGTCCAGAACCCGTTTAAGATCCAGCCTCCTGAAGGTCGCACTGATCTGAGGCAACACGCAGACTGTCCCTATTAGCACGACACACGGGATCTCACACACATAACTCACCTGAATGCGCTGACATATCTAGGCAAACTCATTTCTGTACGACAGCAATGATACAGCAACCGCAAAGACGAGTGAGTCAGTGCGTGTGAAGCTTTCAGGCTTTTTCAACCAAGTTGAACAAAAGTCGGTCAGCGGTTTGTTCAAGCGACTAAATCCTGACGAGTGATTCTTACAAAGCCAACACATTTCACCGTATTGTGCTCAAACATCAGTTTAGATTACAAGCCCGTGAGTTAGGGGTCAGAGGTCACAGCCATAACATTGTCACACTGCTGAAAGGGTTTTTTTTTCCAGTCTCTGCTGAACCGATGTGTAAGTGAAACCAGATGCTTGAAAAGCAGATTAACAGGTGAACGGCTGAATATCGGACTCATGAGGTGTCTGTGAATCAGTTTTCACCTTCAACACAACCTGCTGAAATTATTTATCAGACTTAAATAATCACAATATCACAAAGTTTTCTGTTGCTAAACTTTGACTGTTAATAACTGTAATTTGTGTCCAATCAGTCGCATTTATTGGACGGTCGTGTAAATTCACTGTCTCCGGGTCTGAAACTATTAGCTCCTCAAATGTGATTGGTTGTTCTGTCACTGTGTTTTGGGGAAGAACGTGTAATGATTTCACCACGGTGTGGTTTTTAACCCTTCCCACACTTCTCATACGAAACTCTTAATCTGCACCTCAATGAACATTAACAATGACACATCCCTGCGTTACTCCTTCACATGGATGGATTTATCATAAATCCTGCTTAACACCTAAATATACATCAGCCCGTTTTCTTCACCAAGTCAAACATGAGTCCCCCGACATCAGCGATCGTTCATCACGGGTTTACGTCTGCACATTCTAACCTTTCAGCGCTGCCGTCTCTCCTCAGGAATGAGCTGTTTACTCCAAAGGCCTCTACATGGAACCCCATCCTCCCCTGCGCTCCCACCCACTTCCTGCTGACCACACTTTATACACAGCGCACACAAATGTGTTTAGGAGCTTTGGTGTCAACCCATCCCTGCTCCACGCACAGTTTTACATGTAGAGGTGTCTTGTGTATTCTCTCTGTCTGTACTGGGTCAGAGCAGCATAAAAATGAATAAAAACGACAAACACATTATAAAGTTGCCGTATTAACACACACGTCATAGGAGATTTTTTTTTTATGTACCGTTTGACTGCTACGGAAACTACAAACTGCACCTCAGAAGTATTTCATAAATGTAAATTCACTGACAAAAAATCTCAGTTCTTAGTCCTTTTCCAGCAACACGTTTCATCATCATAATACAAAGGCCATAACACGATTGAATATTGTAAAAAACCTTTGTTTACATTATTATTCTACTGCTGTTCCGTTTTTCTGAATGTCTCTGTGAACTTTCATGATAATAAAGTTCATTTAATAAAAACTTTGATCAACAAGAAAAAGTTATTCTGAATGTCAAATGCCAAAACAAGTCGATTCACTCGCTTCTCGTGGGGAATTTACATTGACATCTTATTTTATCAGTTTTCACTGGGAACAAAAACATGGGTTGTAGCTCATATATTATACAACAGATACGCTAAGATTTTTTTTGTTCTTTTGTAAGAATTGACACAGTCTGATATTTGGAAAAAGGAACTTTTTTAGTTTTAACAGTCATCATAAATTACAACAAATTGTTAACTTATTTATCCTTCAATTTCATATCCACAAATCGAACATGCCGAGTACTTATTACTGCTTCTCTTATTTCACATTACATGTGTCTTCTGGAGTGACGACGCCCTCAGCCACGCTGTTATTTACCGTTTTTAAAGCACCAGTGAGTATGTGAAGACACGGATCGTGGATTTCTTTGTGACCTTTCACATTCACACTACTATGCACAGCTGATACTGAGATGTTTTAACACCTGGTGTTGAATTTTATTTTTAATTTTTAGCTGCTGAATAATAGGACATTAATTATCTAAAAGTGGCCTAGTGGTGACTCGATCAACCGGTATCATCGTTGGCAGTATTGTTGTTGGCGTGCAGCCTGTTCCCTGCATTCTGTCCATTGTGGTGTTAGAATTAGGAGGAGACACACTTTGTCTCAGGTCCAACCGGGGGGTCGGGGGTCCCTTCATTTACTGTTGATTCCAGGAGGAGCCAACATCCAATCCACTATATATAAGAGAACAGAGGGCGGCATTTGCTGTCCAGGTTTTAGTATGTTGGCAGCAGCCACCACGGTGCTCTGAACTCTGACCTTTGACCTTTCCTCTCTGCTGCTTCTCTTCTTATAGAGAAATCTCAATTTCTCTTGACAGACTGAGAAAAACCTTCTTCCATGTTCATTTTTCTTTGTGACATCCTTCACAATGCAGGAGGCGTCTGGTTAGGAACAGGATGTGTAGTCACATTCCAGGGGTTGATCCTGGGAACGGATCGTTTCCTGAGCAGGACAAGGAGACATAGGAAGGAAAGGTAGAAACTAGAGAGAGCCGGGGAGAGTCCATGGACGGAGAGGGTGACAGCCCAAGAGAAATGGGGCAGAACCAAAACCCGAGTTCTTGTGCAGGAAAAGGACCATGAGGCTGAAAACAGTGACTGTGACTTCAGCTCTTTAACATCCATTTTTGACCCGGGAAAGAAATGACGAATGTGGAGATGAACAAAAATGTAACGACAATTGCAGAGTCCTGCTAAATCTTCTGTTGGTCAGACTGATGGTGATGAAATCGTTCATACAGGCTAAAAAAACAAGTAAGTGATCATTTGTCAAACCAAATGTCCAGTGACACGTCTTCCTCAAACTGAACGTCCAGAGCAAACAACTGAATAACATCACACTTCTGCTTCACTGAGTTCCTTGTTTTATGCTAAAATCAGGGTTAGACGTGTGGTGTAAGGAAAGCATCGTCAGCCCCCCTCCCCCGAAGGAAGACTCCAGTCGTCCAGAGACTGAGGACACTGACTGACACTGACGACTTCATGCGCTCCTCCTTCTCATACTGTATAAAACTCAGCTCAGCTGGCAACTGGAGGGTCCTGGTTTTCAAGAAGAAGTCTGTTCAAAGTGGTTTTCACTGTTTGAAACCCACACACCAGGGTCGGAACTCAGTCCTTTCAGAATGTCTAATTCGGGCCGTGAAATCGTCCATTTCTGACTTGGCAAAGTGTTGTGACGCCATCACTAACCCTGGGACTGAAGCGCTGTGGTTTAGTCTCACCTCTTTTCTTTCAAAGACTAATTTCAAGGTCCGGACCCCTTGAAAACCCTGCAGCAGCCTCTGGACCTGCCTGTTCAGACCCGCTCCAAACCACATTTTTTGGTGTGTAACTCGATTTCAGAAGCTTCAGGAGTGGAGGCAGCGAAACCAAAGAAACTCCATACAATCAATGATCAATGACCACATGAATAAAGGACACATGTCCCTCCCTTGATCCCTGTAGAGACAACACAGGAACATCTCACATGTCTGACTCCCTGTTTGGTGAATCAGCTGCTTCATGCTTGATGATACACCTCAGTGCTTTGATTGGCTGCTGAAGTGAAGGTTGTGTGGAGGTAGAAACAGCTGTTGAAACCAGAGCTGGCTGACGTCCCTCCTCACACCGTGTAGAACGTCACTGGAGGCGGCAGACTATGACGTGACACACACAGAGTCAATATTCTTCAAAGCAGCCACCTTCAGCTTTCACAGGTCGGACTGGTCTTCTGTCGACTCGCACCACGAGGTCGTCACCTGGAAGGCGTTTTTTGAAGGAGTTCCCACATGTGCTGCAGGTCACCTCATCGAAACCTCTCACCAGGGTTTAGTAGGACGTCTACTGCAGCGTCGATCAGTCGTCCACACTGGGCCTGCTGGGTTCGGCTCATTACCCTACTGAACAACAGCGAGTCGCCGCAGAACATACGCCGCGTTCATGATTCTGTATAAGGCACCATTACAGGACCCCCCACCCCCACCTTCTCCTAACCCTTCAGTCTCTGCTCTGCACATTATTGTTGTGTTGTCAGACGACAATCACCTTCACACTTGAATCATCTCCGTTCACGCTGCTGGACGTTTAATTGTTTTTAGGCAGACGAGCCTTCACATAATGACACTCTCATCACCGGCTGGAGAAAAGATTTCACTGAATAACAACAAAAGCCAAAATCAATTACAATCCTCAAAGAAACATTTGGAACTGTTCACAAAACACGTAAAAGAAAAGCCACACGAACACCGACAGATGTTTGCTGCTTTAAAACATAATCAGAGTTTGGAAACCGTCTGGACAGTTCAGTCAGGACGTAACAAACTATTTACTATCATAGTGATTTCAGACGCAGCAAAATAGCGAAACTGAGTTCAGTTTCTTCTCTAATGACTTGTGGCGCTCCAAACCTTCGCCGTTCCCTTGTGCTGATCGATTTTCGTCCACTGTAAAGAAAGGCCAAATTAAATCGTTCCATAAATTACAGCAAGGTCCACGTGAATCCTTTTGTTTAGTGGATTTAATCTTACGTCGGAACTTTGGCTGCGTGTTCACTTCAGGTAAAAGCAACAAACGTCTTTTCATCCGTCCAGCTGAACTCAGGCCTGTGACTGATAAAATGATGATTGGATTCTTTCACGTCTCTCAGGCTCGCTGAGTTTGACATTCTTCCACCGCTCTGGGCAGGAGATAAGAGACACATGGACCCGGGTTTCTGATGGTCTGTTTTACACAGTCAGACTGGCTTCATGTGGACAGTGGAACAATGGCGAGCCAACATTTGATGAGACATCATCCCACAGTGCGGTGTCTGACAGCCTGAAGGATTTCAGACAAGCTTCGGTGTTTGTCCTCCGAGTTTCACCTTCAGCTGATTGTCTGATTAAACACATCAGGTTGAACTGAACTACATGATCAGTTTAGCTGCGATCAGCTGCAGGTGCAGGAAAAGTGCGTGATCAGTAAAAGAAATCGATGCAAACACAGAGGAAACAGCTGCAGGAGAGAAACAGGCGTAAAAAGAGACAAAATCTAAAAAGGCAAAACATGTTCAACAAGGTCCGAGGGACAAGGAATGTTCCTTTAAAGAGAAATCTGTTCACAGAAACCCAAAGCTCTTTACCTGTGAGACGATTCGAGGGTCGTGACATCGCCAAACTATAATATCCTACATGACAAATTATTTTCAGAAGCTGTGGAGCCACGTGCCAAAAGCTTCACCGATCATCATGCGAACAAGATTTTAAGAGGAAATGTACGTGTGCAGAAAAGAGCTTCGAACACTAAGATGTATAATGGCTCTTACTCTTTCATCCCACTGACACCACATCCTGTTACACACATGAACATGATCTAATACAAAGTACAAATAAAAGCAAAAACTGGAGCTCTGCATAATACCAGACACTGTACTTTAATACTGAATTATGTCGATCACTTTATTTTACAGATCCAAGACGATGACGTAATTTGGTACTAATGTAGATGAGACATAAGCTTTGTTCACAGTAATGAGTTTTGAAGCTAAGTCACAGAAATAAATAAATGAAGAATAAATATTCCGCCTCTCTCGCTCTTATACCATCATGTATAACTAATCAGGAAACAGGACATTAACAGGAAGAAACAGAGCAGTAAATAAAAGCCTCCACTGATAAAACTTTCCATTTGCCCCTCGGACGCAGAAATAAATGTGAGATGTGTCGCTCCAGGCAAATGAGACCAGGAGACGGAACCTTTGTGAACTGCACAGTGAGACTGAGGAGACGCTTCCGCTCCAGCCCAAGACACGGGTTTGGGAATTTCACCGCTGGCGACGGAACGTGGCTGAACGCGCTACACGCACCAGTCACGGCAAATGATGGAAAGTTTACGTTTGCACTTTGATAATTGAGCAGGAGTCGTGGCTTTTTTATGTTTCATATCATTCATGTTAATTAGTTCACAGGATATTGAGCACAATAACGCCTCAGGGCTCGTTGACTTTCATGGTCTTTTCAAATGCTGTGGAGCGATAAAGACAAACGTGATAGTGATGATGTGAAAATGATTCTTGTAGCATATATAACATATTAAATGTGGACAAATCTTGATAAGTGAAAAAATGAATTTGTAATGTGCACTTTCATTACAGGGCTGGTGCAGGACTAAGGATGTTTTTCCCCACACGTGGTATCTCCGCGTATGAGGCTCTTTGATCACCACCAAGCAAACCCGGCTGATATGAACAGAATTTGACTGGTGCTAAAATATTAACAACGAGCCTAAAACAACAGGGTCTTTCCAGGAACAATGTTCTGATAACTCACCTCACTGGTATCACGCGTTCAACATCTGTGCATCATCAAGAGTGATCAGGACATTTGGAAAGACACAAATGCATTATTTCCCTTTTTGTGAGCACCAGAGAAGAAGATCTGTTCAGCCCTTGTTGAATTTGGGTGGTGGTAAAAGTTCTCAAACGTCAGTCTTTGTAGGAGAAAGTGCTAAACTAAAGACTTACGGACTTACAGAGTGTAAATAGGTCGAGAGAGTCTCGATACAAAGTGAAAATCTGTCAGTTTGCTCGGCCGTTTGCTGTTATGGATTTAGTGTTTCGTGACTAAGCACATCACAAAAGGAAATAAATAATCGTTGTAACTTCCTTTGCTGGTTGTACTGTGATCCGTTTCACCCGCCCGGGGCTGCGGGTCCCTTCCGTCCCTGTGAAGTGTTCCTAACAGAGAAGGAATGGGCCGTGGACCGTGTGTCTTCAGGGAGCGTTCAGTTTGTGTGTGCAGTGGCGTTGATGGTCCTTCCAGAACCTTCTGAAGGCACGAACAAACCCAGAGACCCGAGAACAGAAAAGGCACGTGGACGGGCAGCGTTTACACAGAACACAAACGTCACAGTAATCAACGAAAAACCTTCCCGGCTCTGCGGCGCTTTGCCTTCCTCTCGCCGTGTGATACAGTA
This sequence comes from Channa striata, assembly GCA_033026295.1. NCBI lineage: Eukaryota > Metazoa > Chordata > Actinopteri > Anabantiformes > Channidae > Channa > Channa striata. The sequence goes on from CM065170.1 coordinate 899,165, forward strand.
GAATTGCAGAGTAGTTCGGTGACCACCCTGTGGCTTTCACACCCCCTCATCATCCAGGAGACACAACAATGTTGGACTCTGTCTGTGATTGTCTCTCAGAGACGCAGCTTGTTTCTTGCATGATGGCGGTGCCTCCGCATCAAGGTAAGAAACACAGTACTTAGTTTCCCACAAACACATTCTCAGGAGTAATTGTACAAACGTCTTTGTCTAAATGCAAATTACAGTTGACACTGCAGCTCCTACGTCTGCTGACAGCTGACAAGGTGAAACACAGTCAGACAATAAAAGGACGGGAGGAAGGATGAAGGGGATCAAAACGACAGACAGGAGACAGAAACAAGCCTTCTGAAACACAGACCCGGGTCACAATAGTTCTACGAGTCTGGGTCCAGTATTTGAGAGTGAAGGTTTCTAAAGATGTTGGCTGTTCTTCATAGTGATTATAGGTAGAAAATCTCCTCTCCTCAAGTCTTTAAGAATCTTTGGAGAGGTTCTGAAAACATCCTTTGTGGTCAAGGAGTTTTTCCAGAACGTGGAGGGTTCTAAAAGGTTAGATGATGCTTCTAGCACAAAAGCGAAGCCTTAAATAACGTAGTGGGAAGTTACAGGAGAACAAAGCAGTTTCAACAGAAGCCTCTTCTGTCTCTCAGGATCGGGTCCCAAAAACCTGAGGGGCGGGGGCGGCAGCTAGAACCTGGTGCTGAGGGTGTAGCTGTCCGACATGATGATGTTCTTGTAGAAGTTGTCGGTGCGTGTGGAGCAGTAGCCCTTCACTTTGTCGATCATCTGGCTGACGGGGAGGATGGAAGACGAGGAGGAAGAGGAGTTGGGCTCCACCTCTGAGGAGGAACAGGAAGAGGAGACGCACTTGGGGCTGGTCTGATTAGATTTATCTGCATCCAGAGAGAAACAGGGACACGCAAGAGTTAGGACTTGATTATGCAACAATCATTTGAAGGATAAGGCTGGCAATTTCATATTTGAGTTGCAGCTAAAGAATGAGATTTACTAAACATAATAAATGGAAGGATGCGTTTTTAATAGTTTCTGAACATTACAGGAAAGAATTTGTTCGGGTTCTGGATTCACGGGCCTCATTGACTTTGTGGACAATACCACAATGTAGGAAATCACTGGCCTTAACCTTTAACTGTTACTTCATTTGGGCGTCCAGGTAACCGTCAGGTGTCAATCAAACGAAGCACGTCCATCCTCATTATTTCACACTGGATTATTAGAGTTACTGGGAGTAAAACCGTTATTTCAGAGACAGCAGGCTCGTCACATGGTTACAGACACACAGCACGGCTTAAACAAACTTACCGCGGGAGGAAGGCAAGAGCGAAAGGTCCAAGAGAACCTGAGCTCATAAATCCTACATTCCCCCGAGTCAACATGGTCCACACGGTGCGTATGAGCAGAGTTTATTACCATGGAAATACATGTACAACATTATAGGGGCCGAGTTAAAACAGACCTGCTCCTTCCCAGACGCTTTCCCAGACCATTTACTAGGTCAGAGGTGAGTGCAGCAGGAATGAGGGGCAGCTGACGATCTGTCCAACCCAACAGCCTGGACCACCTTATCTGGGCTGTAAGAAATCGAAACCCTGAGCGCCTGAAGAACTCTGCCGGCACATTCAGGACCCCGTGAAACTGGCCACAGGTCCAAAGTCCCCTTCTAAGAGTCAGTGGAGAGTGGAAGAAAATCCACTGACCCCAGTGTTTCTCTCACGATAACAAGCCCACACTCGGGTCTCGTCTCGTGAGTGAGTCAGCTTCATCGGTGGATGAACACAGTAAATCTTTGGCTTTTATGTGATCAACAACTCATCATTCTTGAAAAACTGATACGGGATCAGTTTCCTGTAAAGTCTTGCTTTCAATTGGATTTGCAAACCATCTGTGTGAGACCTGTGGTTCCCTATTTCCTTATTTACATCTAATCACAGTCTGGCATTAACTTCTCACTTTTTTTCTTTTCCCATTTATTGTAATGAGCTCGGCTTGGCTCTTTTCCTTCCCGGGGCCTCACTCTGTCTGAGGCTTAATGAGCCAATGGACAACTGAATCGAAAAGAGAGAATCCACACGTCTACATGCAGCATTCTTTTACCTCTGGGGATACTAGAATTGACTCACGTTGCCTTTGGAGGGTGTGTATCCCATTCAGACTGCGCCAGTGACTGCAGTAAGAACAAATGTCCTATCACAGACCAGGGCTGATTGTTCAGCAGATAATAAAACAGGAAGCAGGAACGAAAAACCGCTAAGAGACCGAAGCTGTGTACAAATCAATGCAGACACTTACACACTCGCAGTTTCTCGTTAGCATTTTGATCGGTCAAAGCGTTTTAGACCTGACCGGCTTTTTAGGTTTTACAGGTTTCATTTTGTTGCTGGTTGAGAATTTTCTGTCATTTTAATCGTCGCTCGTAATGTGGCTGCAGTAACGCTTCTTAAAAAACACAGCCTAAACTTCCTGTGCAGTGGTCTGCTGCCACGGGCCGACGCCACGACTTGTCTGTTTCACACATGACGGCACTTGTCTTGGCCCTGGCTCCACACAGTAACAAGCGTAGTCATTTGACTTTTCACGGGGCCTACGATATGACACGGGGGAATTTTTATTTTTGCCCCGCAGAGATGTTTTCCTGTTCACACAGAGACGCTGGGCCAGCAACAGCTACGATTCACTGTGGGTGAGAGCAGCCAAGGTCCCGGCTCAATCAAGTGAAAGTTCCACAAAGTTCAAGATTTAACACTGCTCCTATATTAAAGCAGACACAGGCTGACAAAAGAGAAATTACCAGAAAAACAATATCATCAACTGGAAACAGTAAATCTAAGTAACAGCGAACTGATGGGAGTGATTCACAGCAGCTGGAGCTCAAACTGTTCTCCGGGTACAACTGCATGTAGTAAGACGTGTCCTGGAGTCCAGATGAAAATATCAGTAAATATGTTGATTCCAGCCAAGATTAAAGGCTTTATGGTTTCTTTCGTTGAGGTAACACAGAGCAGACAAAATCCAGATTGTCTGGCAAGAGTTTCACTGATTCTGCTCGCAGTAAGAAGTCATCGCGGCTGCGATGACAACAGAACAAAGAAGTTGTAACACATCCATGTGGGATCCAACCCCGAAGCACAACAGAACACAACGGAATTTCCTCTGTCTCGATTATCAGGGAACAAATCAAATATATCTCCGTGTAAATGTTGGCAGGCGTGAGCGATGATCCGAACCCAAAAGAGCCTGTACCTGGTATAACACGCTCCCTGCTGACCGCTGCCTCCATACGCCACCTATTACAAACCATTTTGAAAGACATGTTTTTTAATCCTTTTTGCATTTCGCGTTGTTCGAGTCAGTCAAACACTGATGTGGGACAGCTCACACCATCAGCAGCATTAATCAGAGAGGAGCTAAACGACGAGCCAAGGAAAAAGGAAGCGTCTCTACTACTCAGCACATCCACAGTTTGGGAAACGAATCACTAGCTGGTGCCAAGAAAACGTAGATCACAGTTGATTCACTGACTCACGTCAGGGTCACGTACTTTACCTTCGATTGGGTGACAGGAAAAGTATATTTTCCACACATGGACAGAATTACTGAAAATGCAATATGATCCGCCATTACTAAACGTCTGGGTCATTAATATCCTGTGTGACGAGTCAGCACAATGACAAAGATGGTGGCGCAAACGGCTCTTGGAAGCAAAACAGGTAGATTCAAATATGTGCATTGCTTTCCCAACAGGCTCATGTGGAACTTGGGTTTTCCTGGTGGGACGGCGCCTCCGCTCAGAAACCGTCAGGAACGTAGTTGGACAGTCAGACTGATGAGTCTGAGTTGAGGCAGATCTGTCTGGAAACGTCACAAGCACCTCGCAGCTGCCTCTGTGAACGCAGGACACGCCAATCATTCAGCAGAGCTCCAGGTGCTTGGCTCAGTTCCGGGGGACAACTGAGGGACAACTCAAAGTAGGAAGACTATGAGCTTTTCCACTCAGATCTCTGCCTGCTCGGCAACGTTAGAGAACCAGACGCTGCAGCTTTCACGTAAATACTGTCTACGTTAAAGCACGCGCTCATCCTGAAAATATCTTCCATGAAGATCATATTCATAACCCATTTTCTTCATGGTGTGTCTTTATTAACGTGTCTTCATGTTCATTTGTGATAAACCTACTAATCTGTTTTGTGAAACCAAGTAAAATCATCCAGAGTAAATGGAAATCAGACATCATCAGACTCAAAGATCCGCCACCCCGCAGCACGTGCAGCGATTCTCAAAACATATCGGTAAGGAAGTCTTTCAGAAGACTCCTCCCACAATTTACATTTAGTCATTTGGCAGATTCGTTTATGCAAAGCACCTTATAAATGACAAGGGCTATGAGAAGAAGTGCTTCAGTTCCATGAAATGCAAGTGCATTTGTGAAATCTTTTTTGGGGAACAGGAACACAGGAAGTTGCAGAAGACTTCAAATGAAACTTAACTTAAAATGCCAGAGGAAGAGGCAGATTTTGCGGCTCGTACCACCAATCGTGGGGTCGCTAACCTGAAGGCGCTGAACTGTGCTTCTATTTGGCCACTATTTAGGTGAGATTTGAACCGGATGAAGCCACTGCAGAGTGTAGTGATGTGTGTGCTGACAGGAGCAGGAGCTAGGACGAGATGGGACCAGTTGGGCTCCGCAGAGGTAGGGCTGCTACTTCTGACGCTGCAGAGGGGAAATCTGCTGCCTGAGAGACGGAGGACGAGGTCGGTGAAGGTCTTCAATAGGATCCCAGATCTGAGGCAGGTCTTTCAGACTCTGGCAGACAAGCGCGATGGCATCAAAGGTGACCTGACTGATCCTTGTTGGACTTCGATAAAAACTAAGGGGTAAAATCACATCCTTTAAGCTCTTCGCATGCAGCGGCCTCCACGAACCAGCGTCCGTTTGCAAACTGCATCTGACAGTTTGTGCGGCCGCTGCTCGGGTTGTTCAGTTACGTGCGACATCCGTTCCTGTGGTGCTTGGACACACACAAGCCCTGAAGTACGTGTGGAGTCCACAGACTGTAGCAACTGTGCTACAAGAACCACACGCAGTAAATCTGTCCTCGTTCAGCTTCCCTCCCCTAAGAATCTGTGGACTGTCTCACAGACGTACTGTGAAACATGTGAGGAACATTAACTTTCACTCTGCAGCTCACTTGAGAATTTATTCATAACAATTCATAAGCTGCGTTTAACAAAATGTCATCTTTAGAATTTCAGACAAATTCCCCCACAGACTGGAAAAAAAAAGAGCAACGCTTTGACAATCAACTCTGCTCAGAGTTCAGGGTGTCTGCTGCAAATTATGCTCACGTGTAATCCATCTGCCAAAGGATTAAACCTCAGTGCCGACCTGGTGCACGGAGAGTTGTCAAGATTGACGTCGCTTCACCGCAGGTTTAGTGGCATTAATCACATGGATGTTAAACTCTGTAGAAAAATGTTGGCAGTAAAATGTTTGTGGATGTGCACAGCATGCAGAGGCAGGAAGTCATCAAGTGCTGCCATAACTACAAATTAAATTAATTTAAAAAGCGGCTTCGCTGACTTTCAACACGCCGTCAGTGGCACTACATGAACACGACGGTACAAAGTTTCCCTTTTAGATGTTGGGGGGCACGAGATGAATAAGGTCGTATCTCATCTCATCGATGTCAGTCCCATTCAAGTTTAGTCCTAAGAAAAATCAAATATTTGGGAATATAGATTCCAGGAAATTATGTTGATCTCTACCAGGCAAATGATCCACTTCTACTCTCTGAAACAAAGTGTGATTTTGAAC